>VXAL01018528.1:703173-718556 GCA_013399475.1 Chauna torquata
GCCGGGCCCAGGTGCGGCCCGCGCCGTGCCCGCGCCGCCGGGCGGAGCTCCGCCCGCGGGCTCTTTAAGGGAGCGGGGCGCGTAGGGATGGCTGCTGGGAGGGGAGTTGCGAGGCGAGAGGAGGTGAGCAGCTCTTCGGAAGAGGTATGGTCCTCCAACAGCCACTCAAGTGTGGGAGGGAGTCTTTTGCGTTCTTAGTGCCGTTTACTCCTTCCAGGAGCTTCCTTACTCTTACTGCAGTAGTGCTCCAGGAAAGGGAACGCCTAATGCTATTCTGGTAATTATTTCCTCCCCGTGCAGATAACAACCACGGGGAATGAGGAAGTTAAGCAAGCCCATTAGATGTAAATTTCAGAGAGGCTCTCTTAGAGTCATATTTAACTCTAATCCTGTCCTTTAATTGGTTCCACAGTTAACACTTTTTTTTTTAAACATACACTATATTTGCAGAGCTATGTTGAGGTCCACCAAGGGTCAGGCTTATGTAGGCTGTCAGTGAGAATGTATGTTCTGTGTAGCAAACTGGTCCTACAGCTCAGATGTCCCCTCCAACCTGGGTGTATGGGCATCTGAGCTGCCTGTGATTCAGCTCCTGAACTACCACCACTGTATTGGCTGTGATGAGTCTGGAGTGTAAAGACAGGTTAAGTGTAAACCTTGCCTGAACTGGAGGTGGTTTGTACAACATTCTTTTATAGCCATTCTGCTAGAAGTCCTCAAAACTCCTATGAATGTCAGCCTCTTCCGCCTACCATCACCGCTGAGTATCAAATCTGACATGGCTTAATGATATGCTGAGGCCTGCACTGAAGGTTTGGAGGTCTGCAGTAGTGCTTGCAAAAGTGTTAATAACATAGATGAGGCCACCAACGTAACAGCTTAATATCTTTAAAATCAACCAGCTTCCAGGGCAGACCAAAGTTAAGACATGGTGAAGACTTAGCACAGCAATATTTTTAGTAGAAAAAAAATCCATTAATGTAACTCTGAAAGAAATGGCTGTGCTATCAGACCCACAGCAGATCTTGTAAAGTAGCATTTTCATACCTGGGGATGCCTTCCAGGAAAGTTTTCACATGCACACGTCTTGTTTCAAGGTGGATTTCATCAGTTTCCTTTGGAAATTGTACTTTAGCATTTCAAGTTCTTGAGCCAAAAACTAACAAGGTAACTGCTGCTCACAAGTCAGCAGCTAAGGAATAGATTTATAAAGAAACTAATGTAGGTATCAGAGAAATAATTTCACTTTGCTTTATGAAGTGTATGATCATTTTGGCTTTCTCTGCTATTTCCCTGTACTTCAAAATGGCTTTGATTCTCTTCTGCTGCATGGAAGACAGCAACATGCCAAGGAATAGCTACCAAGATAGGAATCACAACAAACATTAAGATGTGCAGGTTTTCATGCTCTTCTCTTTCTCTGAAGAGGAAGACAAAGGGTGTTTTTATGACAAAGTCAATATAGCAAGCAAAATAACATATGCCAGGTGTTGAGCTCTGCCTAGGAAGGATGTCTTGGCTCTGCACATATGTCTCCTGTCCTTGCACATGGTCCCCACTGATTTCACAATAAGCTGCATTTGGCTCAAAGCAGTAACTCCAAATACCAAATTAGATTAATTAGCAAGCCTAAGGAACTTGTTTCTGTGCTGTTCAGGATGTTATTCTAAGAAAGCAGTTTTTCATACACAAATGGTTGGGTACTGTGATCAGTTTACTCAAACTCTGAGCTACGCTATTTTCAATGAATCAGTATAACTAATCACAAATAGAATATTGATTATTCATTTGTCATGCATCAGAGAAAGTATTTGACTAATCGAGAAGCATCTGACTGGCAGAAGTCACTTATCTCTAAAGTGATTTGTAAAAAGTGCAGTTTTCCTCTTTATATACTGATCAACTTTTTTTCTCTGTACTAGTTAATATACAGAAAATGAGAGGCCTGATAAAAATATTAATGCCTGCATTAGTATCTGTAGCCTTCTCTAGCACATATGGTGAGGAAGCAAAATACCTGCAGCAAACATGGAACTGCCTGAGCCACTGAGACATAAAGTTGATAAATCTCTAAATAACACTCTTATTTCTGAAAGATGCCATAGATCTACTTTCAGAACCAAATCAAATGTTCTTTGTTTCCTGTGATCCTTAGCATCCAGGGAAAAGCCAAAAACACTGTATCAAACACATTTGCATAGGCTTTCATTTTGTTACCATTCTTATGATAAAATACCATTGTAGTCTGTCCTTGCAGTCTAACCTGCAGGGAGCTATGCACTGGAAAATAATTGTAAGCCTTAGATAATACACTCTGAATCCAAGGATGCTCGTTATAAACCTTCATCTTTATATACAGTTATTTCTCCATGGCTGAAGTGAGTCATGCAGATCTGCTCACCTGCCGCTCTTTCCCAAGCCCTAGGTAAGTGATCTCACCCAGCAAGTGTTCCCAAGCATGTGTATTACCACAGTTATTTCTAAATGCTGTTTAGACTGACTTCAGAGTACTGGGCAATGGGTGAGGCAGATGCTGTTACCACCACCAAAAGCCATGAATCAAAGGCACACCTCAGTCATGGTTTCTTCCATTTCCTGTTTGGCCCATAAGCGTGGCAAGTTAGGTACTACCAGCTCTCTCTAATGTGCTGGCCAGGAAAGAGATGGTGGACTGAGGAACCAGAGTTATTCCTGACCCTCCCTGCAGCCACTTCAGGAAACATGCCTACTGTTTAATTCAGGGAATCCTCAAAGAGATCACTGACCCAAGTGCTTAGTGTGGGCAAGCACACCGCAGCATAGCCCTTGAGAAATAACTTCTATGTGCACAAGCATTGACGTAGGCTATTTCTTGAGTTACATGATGAGTACAATAAAGAGAGAAGGTCTGTGAATGGGAAAGCCTGCATATGCAAGATGTCAGATGCTACTGAATTCTCCAATGCAGATCTCTGGCAAGGACTGATCTATTATTTAAACACTTACAAACTCTACTATTTCGTTTACTATTCTGGATTAATAGTTGTTGCACATTTTAGGAGGTGTTTTGGATGGCATTCTCAGTGCAGCTACAAAATAGTTGTTACAAAAATCTGACCCGTTTATCGCTAATAGTGAAATCTAACCGACCTTTGTTAGAAGTGCCTGCAAAGGGGAAGTGAATAAGCTCATCAGTATTCAGGCATTGCTAACAGGGAGGTCACCTTCTCTGTTAAGCAACTCTGTTTCAAACATTAAAATCTTGCAATTGTCAGTTTATGACAAGGACACCAAAGCACACATGACTACTTTGCTCAGGCTAAGGTGATGTTTTGTACAGTGTCATCCCACTTACAAAGCATGAGAGAGGCGATTCCTGTAAAGATAAGGATCCTGCCTCCTGTGTATGTGCAAACTGGGACGCAAAGCAATGTCATGAGGGGAGAGGTGCAGGAGAAGATGAGCAGGGATCTGTAATTAGGCAGAGCAAGACAGAACTAAACACTGCTTAAGGTTAGGATAAGGCCTTGTGGAAATAAGCAAGGACTTGCTACTCTAGGATTTTTTAGTGACGCTTGTTATTATGCTTGATAATACACAATGGTAGTAAGACTAACAAAGACACAAATAGAAATTGTAATAGTTAATAATATATTTGAAAAAATCAAATTATTCCTTTCTCTACTATCTCCTTTCTTTACAGTTCACCTTAGGAAACAGACCTGTGAGGTAGAAGATTCAGAACTATGAAAAAAATTTTTTTGCTCACTGCCACTGTAGACATTTCTTGCTGTGCTCCAAGTTTACTGTATACGCAGTAGCAGACTAGTTCTGTTACTACCCCAGTAGTTTCCAAATTCTGATTCACAAGGCCATATGTGCTGACCTGCAGCTACCCATAAGTAATACTGTTTCACATGCTTAGAAAAAGGGTTTACGCCTCCAGAAGCATCCCACGACATGCCAGTTATGACCCCAGTACGCAACAAGTCCTGCAGCAGGTTTCCTGGTCCACCAGAAGAAAAATTCTTGAACCTTGTGTCCACAACAGAAACTTGCCCAATTCAATACCTAACAGATCAAGGTAACAATCAACTGGATGTTCAAAAATTGGTACTATCCTTACTATGACTGCAGGATCAAATAGGTTGTGTCTACTTACTAAAAGAATGAGTCTGCATGTCATTCTGTTAGTTAGACAAAACTCCAAGATTATTTCTTTAACAACATAGATTTGGTGGGAGGAGGTCCCCATCATGATAGTGGGGAGCAGCAAAAATCCACCAGAAATTATAACTGGAAAACCACGGAAGTAAAATAAAGACAAAGGCACTACAGCTCTTAAAAGGTGAGACTGAACATAAATTGTAATTTCAGAAACATCAGCAACCAAAAACAAGCATTAATTTAGCTGTCAACTTTCACCAAAATGTGATAATTTTCTGAGCCTTCTTTTAAAACAATAAACAAACACAACAGCTCCTAGATGATTCTGAAATGCCATCTTGCTAGGTATCAGACCTGAAACCTAAGTAAAAAAAAGCTTCTCTCTTTGATCTTCTCAAAATCTTCAGTTTCATCTTCTGTCTCCCACCCAATTTTGTTAACGATTGTTTTCTTCATGGCTGAAATGTCAAGGAGTTAAGTGAGTTGTATTATTTTTAGTTATCTTTGCATGAGTCTTTTCAATGTGGTGAGATAAGCAGGTCCTTGTCAAAAAATACAATGCAGCAAGTTGCTGGTTAGTATCTTATCCCCATAAAAGCCATGTAGATTTGTCACAATTATATTGACATTTAACCTGATCCTTTCCTTTGAATACACTGCAGAAGGAGCTATAATATATCTAATTACTGATAAGATGAAGCCTGACTTATTCTTGTCCTGCATCACTGGATAAAGTATATGTTGCATGGTGTTACCACATCTGGGTGCCAGTATTTTAAACCCACATTATCCTGCTGGAAATTACTACAGTGCTGCAAGGCATGCTGAACTGAACCCACCTCTTGTACACAAAATACTAAAATTATTCGTGCTATCTGGCTTGACTTCTGAAAGAACCCAAAAGAGTCATGGACAGAAATCTCATTTGAAGTCAGTGTTATCTGGATGTGCAAATCCTTGAGATTCTTGGTACACCTGACCTGTCTCAGTACTGAAGTTCTTAATCTGAAAAATGCTTTAGGTAAAATTACTAGGTACCTTTTCTTAAAAAGGAAGCATGCAAATAGTTGAAAGCTTAGTCCTGCATGCAGAACTCCCACTAATTTTTGTAGGCGTGATATGATAGGGACAACTGGTTCTTTCACCTCGCAGACCTTGTCCGTCATGGTGAAAGGTTCCATTTGTAGAGGGATCTCCTTATTTAAAATAGGAATGTTTAGTGAAGACAGAAGCTTCTAGTTTTTGTAATAGTTGAGAAGTCAGTCTTTACCTTGACCTGTTAATTTATGTGAAACTCAAATTGCTTTCCCTTTATAACATGCAGGACTGATCAAGTAGAGATAGAACCTGTAGTGTCCCCCATCTGACTGAAGTTCCTCTGTCAGAGTTGTGTAAAATAAATACATCAGATCACTGATAAAAACATAAGCAAGTTCTTTAAAGTTAGCACTAGAGGAAAGAGGGAGTTTACTAAATTTAAACCTATCAGAAGAAAATTTCCTTTCAACAGAACATGAAGACTTGAAATAATGGTCTGAATTTTAATGAATCAAAATATTCTGCTGTATAAATGAAAGATTTAGCTAGTGATGACATGCCTTTTTAAAAAATGAAGTTGACAAAATCATAGATAATTTAGAGAACCCAACCAGAATTGTACTGCAATGTCTAAATTTATTAGATAGAAACCTTATGCTGAACACCTCTATATCTTTGTGATAAGAACATAAACTACAAAGTTAAATTACTTTGTGTTGGACTAAAGCAATGGTATTAGTCAACTACACAAACTTTATAGCAAAACCAGGGGAATTTTACATCAAATATTCTATCTGTACAATCAGTCTTATTTTAATGCATTAAAATGAAATGCAGCATTTAAAGGTAAACTAGAGAATGCTGCATTTCTATTATATAAACTATATAAACTACTTAATGTATTTTTCCCAATGATAAATTTATACAATTTGTTATTAAAAAATACTGCAAATTAAATGTTCTTTTCTATTTATATAAGAACACTTCTGTTGCAAACACATTTTTGTAATGATAAACATGAAAAAATACCAAAGAAATGTGATGCTTTGCCATTTTTAAAAACTTTCATTAATTCTAGTCATAGAATAAAGTACTGGAGGGCTGCAAATCTGCACTTTGGTTAGCTGTGTTTAGAATTTAGATGACTATTACTTTTGGCAATTAAACAAGAACAAAGTGTGAGCTGAAAGAAAATATGAAAATCAGCAGTGTACTAACTTGAATGGACAAAGTTCAATACTTATATAAAAAAAAAAAAACTCTCCAAGGGATGTGGCAGGAATATCAATGAACAAATCACATATAGTGACACCGTTCAAAAAGCTGTTAAAATACGCAAAATCAATTCTCACCAGTTTCTGGATCTATTTGCTTTTAATTAATGAAGAAAATCTTATCTAAAATACTTGACGAATATAACATGCTGCTCAAACTAAAGAAATGTAAACCCAGGTCAGATTGACTTGTGTTCTCCAGTTAATACAAAACAGACCTCACCTTGACTCCATTTGAGTCAATAAGGATGCCACCACTACTGATTTTTCTAAGAGCTATATTGGGCTGCCACTTCAATCCCCATAAAGCATAAGCAAAAAGCAGCCTCAGGGTTAGTTTATTGGTCACTGTGTACTGAAGTCTCCAACGCTACGGCAACCTGACAAATCATTTGGGTACAGTAGTTATGCCAAAAATTAGAAATGCAAGTAGAGAAAACCATACAGCTTCAATGACAACTGAGATGTCACTGAAAGTGTCCATAATTCTGAGCACCCATGACACTGCAAGCAGGTATTAGCTATGGTACCCACAGCACTGATTTGGTATGAATGGAGGGCCTAGGAGACTTGCGAGTTGTTCTTACTCTGGTGAAGTCAATAGCATCACTATTGTTTGTGTGCATATGATAGCAAAAATCTATTTATTATCTATTTATAATCTATTCAGTTTTCTGTTTGGCTGGAGCATTCTGAAACAGCCTTTGTCTCTTGGAGCTGAATATCTACCAGTTGGTGTTTTCCTGAAAAGGTCACTTCTTTATTCTCTCAGAATATGTCCACTGAGAAATTTATGGAACGGTTATGGATTCAGCTGGTCCAAGCAGCCTGATATCAGGATAGGGTTGAAGTAACAGTCGTGTTTTGTGCTGGACACTATGCACAGGGTTTAAGAATATAGTACTATATACGTTTTGCCAGGACAATGTGTGTGATCTGATCCACCATCAAAGCCTAATAGAAATAAGAAGGCCTTGAAGGAAAGCATTGACTCTGTCAATGGTGATTAAATGACCATCACTAGGAGATTGATGGGTTTTGCTTTAGAGGGATGCTCCAATACCCATTTTTCCAGCTTTACTTCAACAATGCCTAAACACAATGGAAGGGAAAGGAGTGGCAGAAAGCTCAGGCATAGAGTATCATCAAAAGTGAATAACTTAAGCTGTGGTGAGGCTGAAGAAAGATTCCATAATTGATGTTAATATTAACAGCAACTTGCTGATCCAATACAATTCAAGTACATAATAGTTTCAGGCTGGAGGATACTGATTTAGGGGCACAGCATCCAATAGATGCAAATAAAATGATGTAAAGCCTTTGCCCTTAAACTAATTTGCCAAATAAAACACAAAATAATATTCTCACAAAAATTATTTAAATCTTGATTGAAACTGCAGGCCCTAATTTCAAAACTAAGCAGCTGCATGTAGTGTCAATGACAATCACATCTGTGTAGATAATAAATCATTACAGTTTTTAACTCCAAAATTACAGGCTGGTCTAAAGATTCCATAATAGGTTGAGTGGTATGTTCTTTGCCAATTACCAGTCAATCTCTATTCTGTGAATAAATGTTAACAGCAAGGCCTACAGTAGAATCAACAGAATTTCAAATTGGGATTTTCAAGCCCAAAGATTAGTTTTTGGTAAACAATTTACTGTTCTGTCATAGACCAGGAATAATGATCCTGGAAACAGTTCATGGCTATGCTGTCATCCACATAAGTGAATTATTACTGAACTACTACTCTCCCTTTAAACGTTACTATACTCCAGTAATCTAATAGTGACACTTTGAGACATCTGTAAAGCAAACAGGACACATGAATTATCAGGCATGTTAGAAAGGCATCAAGGCTGACTGTCAACAGAAAAGCAAGCTTGACAAATTAGAAGGCTGATTCAGGGTTTTGTTTCTTTTTTCTTCTCCACTTAACTTTGTTCAGCCAAGGACAGGGAACCTCCTGGTTTATGGTTTTACAAAGAAGAAGACTACAAGTAGATGGCTTATGGAAGCAGTAATGGCACTGACTATAAAACAGACACTATGATGCCTTTTTGAACTAATTTGAGGTAGTGGGTATATGGAATGAAAATGAAATGTCTGTTTCATCTCCAACATAAATCATCTCAAGGGATTCAATTCCTAGAGTTCAAGCCACAACCAGCAGCAGCAGACAGAAAGTCTTAACAGAAAGTAGATTACTTGCTGCATTTTTATCCCCTCCCTATATTTGCCTCCGCATTCCTTTAAACGAGCATAAAATGTAAATTCAAGAGAAATTTTGTAATTCTTTAAGTTCAGACAACATCCTGGCTTTTCTTTGGTTCTTTGCCCAGCTCTCCTCCACATCACACTCAAAACTGCAGTATCCAGCCATAGCAATCATGAAACCCGAGACCACCAAAAGACCTAAGAAAGACCCTAAAATCCCCACTGCCAGGTTATCTGACTTCATGCCAAAAATTTAGCCTTAGCTTTCCTAAGGTAACATCCTCTTTTGAGGATTGAGGTAATGTCTGGTGGTTTGCTCTAAAACTTCCAACATTTTACTGACTTTTATGGCTAGGGCCACTTTGCCCTTGGGTTTCTAGAAACAGATAAGCAGCAGAGCCAGTGTTTGTATGCATATGGGGAACATGTGGCTCCATGGCAGCTATTTTATTTTTTGACTAATGATGGTGCTGGAAACTACCTGACTGCTTCCCATTAAAAACAAGGAAACTACCACTACATCATATACTCTACCAGAAAGGAAAGTTGGGTATCAAAACATCTTTATATTGGTGAATGCCGACTTTTTTTCTTCCTTTTGCAAAACAGCTATCTTGAACAGATAAAAAATTTCACTAGCTCACAATTAAGTTGTTGCATGGATGACACAGCACTGGCATTATTCCTGTCATATTACAGTGCCCAGTGAATGTATATTGACAAAAATATATATTTACAAATACTTAGCATGTATGTATCACTTTTCATTGCAATCACATTGCATGTTTTTCTTAGCCATGACAATTTTTGGCCTTACATTTTAATTTAAACCAGCTGGTAAAGGGGCCTGTCAGAGCCGTTAGTCTTTCTGCTTCATTTTGACCTGTAAAACCCAGCCCACTGTATTGATCAATATTAGAGCCTTATTGTGACCATAAATAAGAGCTTGTAGAGTTCTTTAGAAATGTTGACATACAGAAGAATTTAAGAACAACTTGTATCTTAACAGTTCAATATCACTCAAATGTTTGTGTGTTTCCTGCACAGTTATTTTAAGTAGAGGGATACAACATGAAGTGATTATTCTTCTTCCCATAGAAGTGCTCAAGGGCTTGCCCACCTTCAGAGCAGAAAAGGTGAAGTACAACAAAGGGGAGAAAACCAGCTGTGACTTGTTGTACCGAGGGGTTCTAGGTAGGTCAAAGCTTGGTGAAGGATAATTTTTTTTGTGAAGCTTTTGCTCAGGAGCAGTGACAAGTCAAAAAAGGCATTATTAATTGTCAGTACACACTTTGTTTACTTTTTGCACAACTTCCAGCCTCCTGAACAGCTTTCAATCACCTTTACAGGAATTCATTTCAGGTACACAGGAATGTAATAGAAATACACACCTCTTTAATACATGCAATTCAATAGGTGGGCATGAGAAGACCATCAGATGCTTGCTTGCTTGCTTTTCCAGCCAAAAGATATGAAAAGAAAAGGACTATAGTCCAGGAGCTACTTCTGAATGAAAGAAAGAGATCTGGAAGGGACAGCTTCTTCTTACACAGCTGGATCATGCTTCAACCTCCATTCTCTCAGCTCCAGGTACATACGCCTTTCTGCTCAAAATTTGTTCACTCATAATGTGTTGCATGATAGAGGCCACAAAATGGACTTCAGAGTGTCTTCTCTTTTAAGCGCCATTCAAGTACACAAGAATGGAGTAGTCAGGGCCTTCCTTCCCAAAAGCTGGAAATCCATACTCTGCAATAATTTTTAGCTTAAGGAATTTAAGCAGATGTTATCAGTGAGGCTGTTATTCCGAGTGCATGTTATCTACCTAGGATATTCAGCCTGGCAAATGTTATTCCTTGGGTGTGTGTTGTGGAGGTTCCCTTCAGCAAGCAAAGCAAGTTCTGTCACTCAGGTAAACAACTCCAACTGCATATGTATACATATTTTCACCTAGCTTTTCTCAAAAGGCAATTAAATTCATTTGCTCTTTACTTGATAATAATTTTTCCCTCTTGTGTAAATATTCTCAGGTTTTTTTGCTGTTTATCTTTTATATAAGAAATATCTAGCCCGTAACTCCTTCATGTTTGTAATAAACTTAAAAGATCTTTGAACAACAATACCAAATATCACTTCTGCCAGCAGCTTTACATCAGATTATTACAGAATGTGGTCCTCATGTCATTACACTGTTGTGTTCTAGGGAACCACAACTAAGGTAGAATGTTGCTGTTTCACTGTCTAGGAGCATGTTTTCAAGTCTTCTCACCCTCCTAAAAATATAAGTATTCTCTTTCTCAATCATTTCCGAGTAAACTTAAAGGAGCTGTTCTGAAGTGACATATCCATGTAGGATATGTCCTCCTCTGTAATCTGGTAGCCAGGTTTAACTGAGCCTTTCAACTCAAGAGTCATCTAATTCTGGGCTTGATCATACCAGACATTGAACACTGGCAGAACACAGACATACAAGAGGATGTGTATGCACAGGAACAGCTCTGATATTTCATATGCACTTCTTGTGAGTGATAGTTTTAATATACTTTACACTCATTGTGGGGGAAAGGCTGCTGGTCTAGACTAGTGGCTATGGAAAGAAAAAACAGCTGTTATTGGTAATATTTCTAACTTTGTACAGAAATCCACCGGAACACAGAAAACAAGAAAATTGTTATTCAGGCACACAAGTTTCAGTTAGATGAATCACTATTTTAAGTACAAGAGTATGTCACCTGAACTTAACCATGAATTTAACAGGAATTTAATTATGGTTAATGATCTAATAAATTCTTGGTTATTTGAAAGTCACAGCTTCAACAGACAATTTAAGGCGAGGAGGGGATTAGGATATTACAATTTTTTTTAATATCCTGTCTCCTCTGAGCAAGGAAAAAAGGCAAACAAATCATCATAAATCTCAAAGGAATTAAGTTCAGATTGAAAGACGGACTGTCTTATCTGGGGTAGAAGGTATTGCTGCTGTTTTTCTCATTTACAGCTCTATTAGATACTATGAACTACTAGCTGTTTTCTCACAGCACTATAAACTTTCAGATGGCAGTGTGAAGTAACATGTGGACTAATTGCTGAAATTAGGAAAAGGAATCATTTTCATTTCTACACTACTAGATATACCTGAAGGTGAACTGTTGAAGGGAGGTGACTGATTATCAGAGCCTGCTGTCTGCATACTATGTCATTTTGGTTTTCATTTTACTGAGCACAACCAAAATGAACATAGATCCTTCACTAGCCACATCTCGAACTGCTCTGCATTGTGTCCCTTGAGTCTGAAACTCCACAGCAGCCCTGCAAATGGAAGTTGCCATACTTTATAAAACTTCCCAGATAAAAATAAGATGTCTGAAATAAAACACTATCTGAACAAGCTAAAAGCTACTTAAAGAAACTTACCAGTCAGGGAGAAGAAAACAAAACCACTTCATTTGGCTCTACATTGAAATGCCACTGAGGGGCGCCAGCTACAAGACCAGGCAGTGATTTCCCTGGCTACATACACAGACATGCATGCAGACTCACTCAGCCCAGGCACCACAGCACCTGTGAGCCCTGGGCTTGGTGCTGGCTCCAGCCTCTCAGGGCAGCTCACTGGCACTCAGACGCAGTCATTGTCCCCATCCCTACTAAGGATGAGCAGGATGGTGAAAAGGAAGAACGCAAGGAAAACAGCTTTGGTCACCAGGGACATGATGGGCTATATGCCCCAAGGCAAGGGTGGGAAGCTGAGCGCAGCAGGGAGGTGCTGATGCACCTGTGGATGTGTCTGTGATGTGTGGATGCTTGCACCCCAGGGAAACCTCTGGGGCGCCCACTGAATCCCAGCCCAGCCTGCAAAGTCTGTCCTTCCATCATCTCTGTGTCTGCTGCGTTCTCCCCTTCACAGCCCAGCTTTGTAGCTTGCAGGGAGAACGGAGCTATTTCACAAGCAGAACACTGTCACCCAGAGCATCTGTCAGATCCGACAGCAGCTGCAAAGCAGCCAGATCTTAACCTTTCCTCTGGGGAAAAGTCCACTATCCTATGGGGGGTTAAACTCGCTATATATTTCTTTAGGGAAGAGGCAGATAAAGTGGAGATTTTCTCAGCTGTGGCACCTGCAGGTTGGGTCTGACAGCAAAGAGCTGTTTTCCTTCTATCCAGTTATCTCTTTTTTTTAAAGCTTTGTCTCTCTAATGTTTTCTGTAACTTGGGATTTATTTTCTAGTTCTTTGTCCCCTGTAGGAACAATTTTGCTGCCTGGGCAGTCAGCCAAACACTGTAACTGCAGAAGAAATCTTTTTTGATTTACTCCTACAGACCTTCATGAATATTCTTAGAATAGGCATGCTGCTTTATTAAGCTTCTAAATCATTAACAGTTCTGAAGTTAAGATAATTCCTTGTTAATATTATTTTGACTTTGTTTTATAATTGCATCTGGCTGAGGATAATGCCTACAGGTACTGTCTTGTCTAGTAGCTTCTTTATGCGTTGCAGAAGATGTATTTTATCTTGAATAAGTACATTATGCATAACCGTTCTCTTTTCTAAACTAGTAAGGCTCAACTTTTGAAAAAGCAGAATGAAAAAGTTCTAATTTTCAATTCTTTAAGCCTGGTAACTCATTGGTTCCTTACAAGTTTGTGTACTGTCCTTCCACAGGTCGTATGATACGGGACCTTTTATCTCCTCATCCTCTGGAGACTGCCTGGCCTCCAGCTTTTCCCTTCCTTTCCTCCTCTTTTCTTCCATTATGTTTTCACACTTCTCTCTCATCCTGATTGCTTGCCAGTCTCCTCACACACCCTTCCCACTGTCATTACTTGTGCCAACCTGTCCTTGCTTTCTCATATGCTTTGACATACCCTTGCCTTACTGGAGTTGAAAATATTATGCAGAAAGCTCATGGTGTGGAAGCCTGTCAGGTATTTGTGTTGTTGCCAACAGGGTTAAAATTGCACCTGCAATTTGCTGTGAATATTTCCAGATTAATCACATTTTTGAGTTGATCCATATTAGCTGATGAATGCTGCCAAGGGCTACAACTAGCTATGGCTTTTTATAAATCATTGCATTGCACATCAGCCTAGCTTCTTAGCTGGTATAAATTAGCAGCCCCTTTTAGCACTGGATGAAGACTTAGACCCTTTACTTTTCAGTTCTTTTCTCTTTCTAGGTGGAGCTAGAAAGCTCAAGAGGACAAGATATGGTTGCTTTTTTTTTATTAGCATTTTACTTGCAATGCAATCTTGATTAGTGACGAGCTATAGGAATTTTAAGTTCAGAAACAATCATCAGATAATCTATCACAATATAGACGCATCAGATCATCTGTCCTGACCTGCTGTATAATTTCATAACCCTTGTTACTGTCAGGCCCATTGACTTGAGTTTGATTAGCACATATCTTCTGGACAGGCACCCAAACTTCATTTAAAAATGAAAAACCTGTTTTTCAGAATCATTTGTTCCAACAGCTAATTAGTTTCACTTAAGACAAAGAAAAAAAAAACTCTCACTTTTAACCAAAACTTGTTTGCTTAAGTCCTCAGCCTTGATTCTTGTTATGCCTTTCCTAGCTTGGCTGAAGTCTTTTAGTACCTAATATTTTCTCTCCATGAAGGTACTTACACAGTGTAATGAAGTGATCTCTGTGTCTTTGAAACAGATACACTCAATTCCTTATGACATTTTTTTTCCTGAGCATTTAATCACTCTTGCGGCTCTTATCTGCAGTTTTCAACATTCATCCTGATGCAGGGACATTTAAATGGCTTATGTGATCAATTCCACAATACACAATGAAAGTAGCTCTCAACCTTTTGAGAACAGTCTTTCCCCCCTTTTTTTTTTAATTTTCTTTTTTCCTACTGTACACACTGACTCATATCTGGAGCAGTAAGAAAACGTATTGTACAGGCCGCTTCCACAATAACAAACTAGAACTAAACTCTTGAAGTCACGTCAGCAGAGGAAGGGTTGCTGATAACACAGTTATTTTCTGATAGTTAGGAAGAACGCTGGTAGCAGAACTGCCTTCTCCGTGTCACTCTCGTGCTCCCCTGGGCGCGTGCCGCCCACGGGCACGGCTCACCAGCACACGGCGGCTGCCCTCGGCTCCCTGGGCCGTGCCGAATGAACAAGTTACCTATCTTCCCACCTTTGAAATAACACTTCGAGATTTCCTAGTAATTTCGCTGGAGATAAATCTGCAAAGGAACCGGACGGAGACGGTTCTTTACCATGCGATATGACCTTTTTTTCCCCTCCGCTACAGGCTACCGCTCTAGTCCATTTTAAACGCAAGGTGAAAAAGCCCACGCCGCCTCCCCAGAACGCCGCGCACGGTGTGAACACATATGTATACACATATACACACAGCCGAGACGGTGCTCCGTGGACGCTGGATTACGACAGCTTTCAGCGGAGCTGCTCCCAAGTACCGGACGTTCCCCGCCAGGCGCCCTGAAGGCCGCGGCCCTCGGAAGCGCCAACCCGGCCGCAGCCCTGAGGCGTTTCCACCTCAGCGAGGAAGCCGCCCGCCAGCCGGGCCGCGGGCAGGCCCACGCGCGGCCCCGCCCATCTGCTGGCAGGGCGTCGGGCTCGCCCAGTACGCATGCGCGGCCGCTTGGCGCATGCGCAGCGTTCGCCCGCGGGGCCCGGTAGAGGGCCGCCCGCTTCCCGGCAGAGGGAACGCCGCCGTGAGGG
>VXAL01018528.1:718940-730961 GCA_013399475.1 Chauna torquata
CTCGGGGCCGGCCGGCCGGCCCCGTCGCACCGCGGGCAGCGGCCCCTGGCACACGCGGCCGCGGGGGGCAGGCCCCTGCTCCTCAGCGGGTTCCTTCGCAGCGCCCGTGCGTGCTCCCCGCGGGGTTTCCGTACCGGTGCGGCTGTAGGCACGGGCACCAGCCGTCTGGAGGCCAGCCAGGCTGCAGCAGTACTTTGTGTGCGTCTTCTCCCGTTACTCCAGGTCTCTTCTTTATGAATGTGTCAGCTCGACGATTTGGGGTATAAAACTTCATATGAAAGTAGAGCTGCCTTTAACGCGAAAGCATGTGGTGAAGGCTCACTTTGTGCGTGTGAAGGAATTGCACTTAACAGTCCTAGTCTAGGCATGAAGAATTACTGATGGTGGTTCTTTATTCTGGGCTTCTGGCTCTCTGAAAAATTAAGGTGATAGTCACTACAAATGGGGCTTATGCTGTTTTGCGAAGCAAGTATGGATGCATGTAACTCTTAAAGAAGCCAAGAGAATGTGTTCAATTTGATTGGTTTTGCTGTTACAAGATACTTTAAGACCACAGAATAAAGTCCTCAAAGTAATGTGTGCAGGTTGGCATGAAATGCAGGGAGCCCTGGAAAATCCTGTTCATGAAAGAGGCTGTGCATGATTGCAATTACAAAAAGTTGTGTTCAATCAGTTGTCTAGACAAACGGAAGAATAACAAATGCTTCAGGAAATATGTTGTTGCAGAGAGGTTGAAATAAACACTTGAAATATATGTTTGAAAGTAATGGAAAAGCAGGAAAAAAAGTTACGGAAGCTTATAAGGTTTTGTTCTTGCTAAGTAATGCTTGCAGCTTGTTTGGATGCAGTCTAAGTGATGAATGAGCAAGCTGTATGTTGCACCTGTGCAGATAACTTAAGTGTGAATGTTTTGATGTTAACTGGAACATTCAGGGAGCCCTGGTATTTAACCACATGACATTTTACTTCTGTATTTATTGAGGAGCCAAGGATGGCACAAATTACAAAAATACTGAATGCTGGAAGTGTATGAATAGCCTAGGAAGTTGAAGAATCTCTTTGCTGCTGTGGAGAGCGACTGTTGGTTTATATCATCCTGTCGCAAGGTGGTTTCATCAAGCATGTCAGGAGGTGCTGACCCAATAAAGCTGCTTTTTGTTATTAAAGGGCAGCTGAAATTATTGTGCTGAACGGGATCCAAGCAGCTTGGTATCTAAAAGAGGCAATGCTGACTTAATGGATGTTTTGTTATTTGATGAAAGCAGGCAGTGTGAGTTAGGCTGCTGGAGTAAAGATAGTATTCCTGACTATTGCTGCTGTACTCTGAAGTGAGTGCTTACTGTTCTTTAGGTTATCCATGCCTTAAAATACATATAATTACTTCACTGAAGTGTTGTTGAAGCTGATTGTTTGTTCTGTAAAGCGGTCTGTGATCCCCTGGTGAATGGCACTTCAAGTGTGGATGACTTTTTCCCTTCCTGTAGTGTGAGCAAATCACGTACTGTGTAATTATTTCATCTGACTTCTGGTGGTGCAAACAATTGCAGTGCCACTGTTTTCAAGTATTCTGCAAACATTCATTCTTGGGTTGATTTATTTATAAAATGTATCAGCATAACTGTTTTAAAGTTACAGGCAGGATCCTCAGTATTCCAGTTAGAAAGTTGACTTGACAGTCAGTAGCTTTGTTAAGTTGCTTTTGTTTTAAGGGAAAAACAATCTGGAGTCTATATCGCAATATGTAACAGGTTTTTCATCTTTAATCAATCTCTGACATTCAAAATTAAGCTACACAATTCATTTATGTAACTTCATCCATGCTATTTTTAACTTATGTCATTTGATTTGAATGAAAGAACACATTTTCCAAAAAGTGTAGGACTAGCATGTTTCTGAGCCTCTAATAACACAGCTCCTGACTGGATCCTTGTGGGAGGAAGCTATTTATAGAAGTCCATTCATTAAGTTTGTCATGCAAGAATGCTTTTGATGTGTTCCCTTGAAGCAATGGTTTTATAAGTGAAGGAGATGATATGCTGTATTTATGATGAAATATTGACTCTTCAGATCTGATCTGATTCTTTGCAAAGAATTTTGACACGTTTTCAGATAGGAAGTGTCCTGATTAAATTTTAACTATGACCGATTTTCTTGTTCTCTGAAAAATGTGTGTAAAGTTGCATGCCTTAATTTCTGTCTGTTTGTTTTGTTTCATAGCAAATTTCTTATTTATGCCTGTCTGCTGCTTTTTTCTGTGTTGCTGTCTCTACGTTTGGATGACAAAATTCAATGGAGTTACTGGGCTGTATTTGCTCCAATCTGGCTATGGAAGCTAATGGTGATTGTTGGTGCCTCAGTGGGAACAGGAGTGTGGGCCAGAAACCCGCAGTATCGGTAAGTTGAGGTTATTTATTTTGCAAAACAGAGGGAACATAGTGTGTTTTCCATACTGAATCAAATTCATAAATAGGTTTTTAAAAAACATGAGATATACCATCCAGAAGGTTTGTTTTAACATATAGGTTATGATAATCATTTAAAATAAGGTATGCAAACAGTGTTATGCAGATATGGATGTCTTCATCCTAGTTGCAACAGTTTATCACAAGCTTCAAGATTTTCTCTGGGAAGCTAAAACTTCTCGTGGAGTGATTGTCTGCATCTTGCTGTTAGAACATCAGAAATTCTTTGCTTTAATATAATCTATATAGAAATATGCATCTTTGTAGACATTAGTAATGTGCTATATTTAATTGGATTATTTTCTAAATCAACTTCCTGAAATGTACAGGTCAGCTTGAAGAATGTTGGATTTTTTTCTCCTTGGTATGCATATAATCCCATTGAGCAAGTGATTCTTGGATATACAATGAAGGTGGAGAACTGTCTTCAGACTTAATGTGGTTTTATAATAAATATTCACATAGTTTAACACACTCATGTACACAGACATGTAACACTTGCAAAGCAAGATGTTTGTGGGAACAAATTTTGTAAATTCCTCTTCGTTTTTGTCAAAGTTGCGTAACAGTGATATTTTAATTGTCAATCTAGGATAAAATAACTTTCAGGCCTGTAAATGCATCAGTGCTGACTTTTTCGGTGATCTGAATGAGGTAAACTTGAACATGCTAGGGGGAGAAAATCAACTACCCTAAATGAAGTGTTATAAATTCATGCCACTTTTCTATCTATAGTGAATATTAAATGAAAAATTCTGTGCACAGACCTTATTCTGATACCTTCTGTTGTGTGGTTCAAGACTGTCTTGTTCGCCACTTCCAGTACTGGTTCTGTTTGTGTAGGAAAAAACCACAGTTTCTCTGTTTGTACTGTTATTTAAAGGCCTTTTACTTTTTACTAATATAGAATATGCTGTTGGAGTATTCTGATTTAGGTGAATAAAGATATTTCAGAGGGAGCGATGTTAATTCAATGAAAGTTGGGGCAGGAACCAAACAGATAATTTTAGACTTAGATATCATGCACATTGCTAAGAAATAAACTGAGTGTTTAGGCAGTAACACAGAAATCCTGTTTTATTTGCACAGCTATGGAATCTTCAGAAAACTTTCAGGATGTAAAAAATCTCATTGGCCTTTTTGTCTGAATAGAAATACTTCAAATGTGCAGCTTTATGGGGAGGAAGTCCTGTTAATTCATCAGCAGTGTATTTTAATGGCTAGTTGGGTGTAACATGTACATTTGCTTAAAAATCGGGGATTAATACCTGAAAATTAACTCTTGTAAACAAAATGTCTTGGGATGTTTGCAGGATGGTGTGCTTGCTTGTTCGCAAGTAAACTGAATGCTTCCTTTACCTTTTTTTAGAGCAGAAGGAGAAACATGTGTGGAGTTCAAAGCAATGTTAATTGCAGTAGGCATTCACCTGCTGCTGCTGATGTTTGAAGTTCTGGTGTGTGACAGGATCGAAAGAGGGACCCATTTTTGGCTTCTGGTCTTCATGCCATTATTCTTTGTATCTCCTGTGTCAGTTGCAGCTTGTGTATGGGGATTCCGACATGACAGATCCCTGGAGGTAATGCTCTGTTTGTTATGTATAAAAATTGGGACAATGCAAGACTAGGAATTTTGTTAGAGTTCCTCTCAGTAAAGCACGATATGGATGACTGCATCAGTTGAATGAATTGTTTGCACTGACCTACTAGAGTAAAAAACTAGGTTTGGGAATAATATATTTTCTAATCTCTTCTAACTTTTTTCAAATACCAAATTGCAGCATGTCTTAAACCTGCCTTTTTATTATTGTGTGTTAAAAGAACCCACCACAAACTTTGCAATATGAACTAATACTAGACACTTAAACTGAATTTACTGAAAAAAACTTCTACTGATAGTAAGCACTGTCCCTAGGAAGAACTGAAATTCCAGAGCCCTAGATAATCGGGGCTGAAAACTTCTTACCTTCCCAGTCAGTGTGCTTAATTTGTAATTTGGGAGTGCAGATGGTAGGCATAAGACAGTAATTTTACATTTTCTACCTGTAGCTCCTTTTGATTTTGGAAGAACTTCCCACAGTTGTGGCAGCCTTGGTTGGTAGCATAGATCAATACGGTGGGCTCAGAAAAAGCTTTCTTTTGTATGTTTAATAGTCAATAAAGCAATATTTATTTAAGGCATATTGAATTCATTAAACTTTGAGCCTAGCCACTCCCAAACATATATGCGCTTGCCATATATAGCTCAAAAGTTAACTTGATTATAAAAAAAAAAAATTTTTATTCTTCTCTATTTGCTCTTGCATTTTTCTGGTTGATTGGTCTTATGCTTGAGTTTGTGTTTTTTAGGTGTTTTCTGGTGGCTTACTCTTTTGAGAAAGCCAGTTTTTAAAAACTACTTTAAATCCAGTTTTCCAGTCTTGTTAAAGTAATTTGTACTTCAACAGTGAAGACTTCTGAAGTATGCAAGTGCGTGGCACCTGTTGGAATGTAACTTTTCTCTCCGTGTGTTATGAATTTCAAAGGCGTTTATCCAGGAAATCACAGTACACAACATGTATGTTAGTGAAAAGTAGTACATAGTGCCTGTATCTGAGAAATACTACATTTCAAAGATGCCTTACGTACTTGCATGTTTAGTTAAAATAGAAAATGTTTCTAACTTAAAACTCAAGAGCTTCAGTTAGTTCTTTCAGATGATAATTCTCTTTGATCTTTGAAATTCCTACCCACATTAGGGTTGGCCAATAAACTTCAGAAACAGAATCTTGCTGAGTCTGGTGTTTCATTGTTTTACTTTCTCCAACTAGTCAAACTTGATATATTTTTTTTTTTTTTTAGTATAATTTAGGGTTCTAATGGTAGCAGTTGGAACACATGAAAAGCTTTCATTTAATATTTCTGAAAACTATTGCTTTTCCATATTGCCTCAGAAACTAGGCATCTTGAGAGGGATTTTGAATTACACTTAATTATACAGTAAATGATTGAATTTGGATGTTGTCTTCCACTATTATATGTATATCTTCTTCCTCAGAGCTCTGACTTTTAACTGGGCTGCTCTTAGTTAAAGATGAAAATTACATGGATTTAATACATTACTGTAACAACTAAAATACATCTTTAAAGACAAACTTGATAATTTTGAATTTAAGGACTTTTTACTACTTACTAATTTAGTGCTAGCAGTATTTCTTACCTGAAGAAAATACTTGAAATTGTTTCCTGATTCTTTGGTGGTGGTGGTTTTTTTTTTCCAACCTGATTAGTTTGGCTTTTCTTATTTCTCAGCTTACTGTAATAGGTGGTGTAGGTAAAGCTTTTATTTTTAATTTGTTTTAAACACCAGGAAGGCCTTCTCTTAGGAGATACCTGCCTTGACGTTTACTGACGAGGATCACAGCCTCTCAAGTTTAGGGATGCTTAGTAATACCTAATATAAATGCAAATGATGTTCCATACCGCAGTGATAACCATAGGGTCAGAAAAGTCCTTTAACAGATTGTTGTTGTCTTGGAAACAGCTTTATAATGCTAAGTGTTAACTAATATATCTTTTCTTTCTAGCTGGAAATCTTGTGTTCAGTCAATATTCTACAATTCATATTTATTGCACTCAGACTAGATGAGATCATCAGATGGCCATGGCTTGTATGTAGAAAGTGTTTTCTTCTTAAACTTGTTCAAATACTCGATTTAATTCAAATATTTACTATGGGGAACAGTTATGTATGATCAGAATCCATGATCTCCTTTTTGCTTATTTAACAATTCTTCACTGATAGTTTGACATTTCATTCAGTAGTCATGAGAAACAGGCTGTTCTTTGGGTAAGAGCACATCATTCCTTCCCTCAGGGGAAGAGGGACATGCCATCAACTGTAATTAATCTCTGATCACTCTGATCAGTTGTTGGGGGTAAGGGGGTAAGCAAGCAAAAGTTTCTAGCTGGAACACTAAACCAGCCAGGAAAATGACTGAGTTAGGGAATGTGTTGGTAAATATTGTGTGGTAAATAACTTGTTTTGCTATGCTACCATGCATCTAAATCCACTTACTGTGGTCACTGTCAAAATATGCTGAGATCTACTGTTCCAAGTGTCTTTAGAATACAAAAGCTCTGTTTCTGTGTCTGGATTTCTGTAAACTACCGTAAAGCTGATTGTCTGGCATGGCTATGACTGTTCTTACTGTTTTCCAAAAAACATGGATAAAGATCTCATTTAGAAACCCTTTCAAGTAAGGCGTCCAGTGTAGAAAATACTAAAGTCAATTTCAAGTATTGTCTGAGCCCACTCAAAATCACAGAAGTTTTATTCAAGTTGAACTACATTTACTTAATTTTAAGTTGTTTCAGCTTGATAGGATATACAAAGCTTAGCAAGGGACCCCAAAGAGCTGATATGGCTTATAATAGTGCATGCGATTTGCAAAGCTTTCCTGTTAGAGATGAAATTAGTTAGACCATTAAACTTGATTTTTTTCTTCTTTTTTAGATTTAATATGTGGACTTGCTTTATTTAAAAAAAAAAAAAAAAGATGAAAAATGCATTACTGTGTGGGGTGGAAAAAGCAGTTAACTTCTTCTTCTTTCAGGTTGTTTGCGTTCCATTGTGGATCTTGATGTCCTTTCTGTGTCTAGTAGTGCTCTATTACATTGTATGGTCTGTTCTGTTCTTGCGCTCCATGGATGTGATTGCTGAACAAAGGAGGACACACATAACAATGGCTGTCAGCTGGATGACAATTGTAGTTCCACTGCTCACATTTGAGGTAGGATAAAGTTTTAGGGAGTTTTATGTATCTTGTTCTTTGTTCAGTGCGTAATGAATGTTGCTCTCTTTAAATTTATTAAAATGAAGATACTGCATTTTGTTCTGGAATAAAATATTAACTGTAAATACGAAGGAAAACCAAGAATTGTGTGCTTTTGAATTTTTGTGTGTAAAATATGCCTCACATTGGAACTGTAAATTCATGCTTCTGTGGAGGCCATTTTTCTTAACAAATTCGTGAAGTTAAAGAGCTAAGATCAGTATATGTTTTAAAGAAGCTTGGAAATGGCTATTACAAACCGATGTACGTGTTTTTTTTTTTTTCCTCCCCTTCAGATTTTACTAGTACACAGACTAGATGGGCACAATTCTTTCTCTTTTATACCCATATTTGTTCCTCTTTGGCTTTCACTGCTAACTTTAATGGCAACAACATTTGGGCAAAAAGGAGGAAACCACTGTAAGTATTTAATAATCACTGATGGAAACTGAGATTGAAACTCAAGATTTAAATGCATTTTACTAAGATTTCTATTTTCAAGAAGGATTGTTCTGTTTATTGTCTCATAAAATACTTTAGATGCATCTGTTACTTTTCCTTTGAGCTGGTATAAAGTTTTCACTATTTGTAGTGACTCTTGCTCTCTTTCTTACTGATACAACAGCATGACTTCTGCTTGGATGCAAGTTGAAATCCAAGTAGGATTTAACTGTAACTTAGCCTTTTGTCCTTCCTTGTTTCTCTGGGATTCATTTTCATGGGACGTGACTAGCTCTTTCTGCTCTGGGTTCTGAAAATAATGTAGCACCTACCATTTCTAACTAGCACTAGTAGCCTGAAGTAGTATTCTTTCTTCTCTGGCCAAATAGTGCTCTGTGCTGCTTAGTTGTGACTTCACTTGCCTTGGTGGCCAGATTTAGATTTACCAGGTTTTTATTTCCTCAACATGGCCAAAAGGAGCATTTGAACTTTTGGCCATCTAACAATACTGACTCAGTGCAGGTGAGTAGCTCTTGCTATCTGTGTTGCATTTAGTGTTCTTTCATGACAAAACAATAAAACTTACTAGGATTTTTCAGAGTTGAAAGCAACCAGCTGTGGTATTTGTTTTATAAACTTGTTTTGGTTGAATTGTGAAGTACGTTGAGAATTTCTCTCTTTCATAATGAGTAAGTATATCTTCATAAATCTTACTTTTATATAGGTTTTTGTATAGAAAATTGTTCTGGGTGATTTTTTTTTTAAAAGCATGCTGTTGATGATTTGTCACCAAATCAGTCATTTGGAAAGCCAAACATCCATTTTATCTTCTGCAGGGTTAGTAAGCATTGATTGTAAATTTAAAAATAACAATAAAAAAAAATTCATCTGAAGTGAGCCTCAGAAGACTTGCATGAAGATCCACCATTAAAGAGTGCTAAGTGCAATATACCAGTTGGCCATCGAATGAGATCTCTGCAAAAAGATGGGTTGTATAGGATCTTCCCTGGCAAATACTCAATACCTTGACTTCTTTTACTGAAAGATTTGACGTGGTGGACAGGCTGTTCCTTTTAACACTGACCTTTGGTATTGGTTAATAGAGTGCCATCTGCTGAATTACAAATGCCACTTAAATGCTCTTTCAAAATCTTTGCATAGAAAATACATGGCAAACAGAAGAGGTACTGTTGTTTTAATCTAGCATAGATAATACTAAGGATGAGATGCTCCTGTCATCACATCATGTATAGCTAACAACAAAAGTATTTGGGGAATACTGAACACATACATTTACTAATCTGTGTCAGCCTATGCTATCACAGCCTCTCTGGTACTGTACCTATGTGTATCAACTGAAAATTGGTATGAATGTCTTACCATGTGACATTCCTTGGTGGAGAGATGCAATGCCTTTCATGTTCTATGTACTGATGTGACCTGTCACTGCTTAAAAAGTGAAATGCAGTGGATTGCTGTGGTAGCTCAGCTGTAACATACATATGCACACAGACACACGCGCACACGTGTATAGGTATCATCTGACTTGTAATGCTATTCTGATAGGTATAAGTGATGCTTCTCAGCATCACTAACAAATTTTAAACTGTTCACATGAAAACAATCAAGAGAACTTAAGTAGGCAGACAAAGCAGTTCTTGGTTTCTTCAAATTCTAACTCCATTCTGCAATCATGTGAAATGATCTTTTTTTGTGTTAGGGTGGTTTGGAATTCGCAAAGACTTTTGCCAGTTCCTGCTTGAAATTTTCCCATTCTTACGAGAATATGGAAATATTTCCTATGATCTTCATCATGAAGATAATGAAGAAGCAGAAGAAACCCCAGTTCCCGAGCCACCAAAAATTGCACCAATGTTTCGAAAAAAGACTGGCGTTGTCATTACACAGAGTCCTGGGAAATACGTGATTCCACCTCCTAAGTTAAATATCGATATGCCAGATTAAGATGACAACAGCCTGTTAAACTGGAACTGGGAATCAGCAGACAAATGCAGTTCATCTCATGCCTTGTCCCAATTACTTTAAATAGCTATTGCTTGATCAGTGGCTTGGATCACAGAAATCAGAGATCTTGAAGATAAATTGAGAGTTTTTCCACAGATTTTGTGAACCTTCCTAATGGCTTGGTTGCACACTTGCCTGTATAGTATTTATATGAACATTTTAGCAGTGTAATATATTGTTTAAAAGTCTCGTCCTGTACAGTATAAGTATTATCTAAAAGTATTTTTTTAAAAAGCCTGTATGAAATGCCTATGCTATTCCAAGTGTCTTTCAGGTTCTAAATATACGCTAGATTTTCATGTCTAAGTACTTTAGGGATGTCTTGGTATAGTACCTCTTTCCTTTTCTGTTCAGCTACAATCATTATCTTAACTGCGAAAGCACAGGAGTTTTGCACTTCTAAGGCAAGACTGGAAAGCTTTTGGGGTGGCAAGTGGAATGGATAGCAGCTTACGTGATGCTTTTGAGTTAGCTATGTAAATTGTTATGTAAGTATTTCAACTTTTGCACTGGCTTGGGAGTTGT
Source organism: Chauna torquata (assembly GCA_013399475.1). Classification (NCBI taxonomy): domain Eukaryota; kingdom Metazoa; phylum Chordata; class Aves; order Anseriformes; family Anhimidae; genus Chauna; species Chauna torquata. The sequence goes on from VXAL01018528.1 coordinate 729,205, forward strand.
GTTGTGTTTGTTGCTTGTCGGTATTCAGTTTCTGATTCCTCTTGAGCAATGTGTACACCGTTCTCCCATTATTTTGGCTGTTTAATAAACTGTTTCCTCTTGCGTTGTGTGTGTAATCTATGCCAGAAACATTAGTTGTGGGTTTTATAGCTGTTGGTTATGTGGTATAAATATAACTTGGTCTTTGTTACCAAATTTTTGGTATGACAGCTTTAGTAAATGATGAAACTGTTCAAAATAGGAACTGGTCTGTGTTGGTATAGCATTTTCTTATTTGAGGAAAGATCTGCTTTGACAGACTGTCTTGGCCTCCAGGTAGATGCTTTGGAGAAATTAGTCTTTGAAACCTGTATTTCAGCAGCTTCTACCAACAGATGTCTGATACTCCTTGCAGCTGCTCTTTGTGTTTACATGAACCCACAGCTTAGGTAGCTTAAATATCAAGGATCGCATTTCCTTACTGTCAGCATGGCAATGAGGTAAGAGTGTGTGGCCATTTCTGGGTGTATGCAAGGTGTGCAACTGAAAAATGGCAGAGATGTGGTACTCATTGCTAGCAGTGCAGACCCCACCCTTTTCCTCCCTGTGGACCAATTACTGGATGCAACTTGATGCAGCACTGTTGTATCATTACATCTAAAGTTTAAAGGCAGCTTTATTTACTTAAGTTAAAAGAATCTGTAAATGAAAAGCAATAATTGCAATTTAGTACTTTCTGCTGCCCCCATTTTTGTAGAAAATGAAATGGGTGGATTTCATTTTCATAGGAAAAGAAATGAAGGATGCTATTCTGTGATTTTACCTCAATGCACCATGGTTGTCATTGTGATGGGTGTGAGAATTTTCCACTGGGATTTGCAGTTAGCTGGTGTCACTTCCTCCTGGCTGGCTGGCAGGATACAGCCTAGCTGGTACAGTAACTGGCTAAAGCTGAAGAATTCAGTCAAGCTGAGGAAAAAATGGAATTTTCTTCATCAGGAAGTTCATGTGATTGTCTTCCGGACAACCTGTTTGATTCAGAAGACTCAACTTCTTCTGTCCCTCCAGTATGTGACAAAAGAGCAGCTTCTGATGCTGCCTTAGGATCTCCAGTTGAAGAAAAGGCTTTTCCATCTCTGAGTGATCAACCCTGGACAAAAAGAATGCGCCTTAATTCTTCTGAAGAGAGCTCTAGCAAAGCTGCTGGCTTTCCATCCAGTTTTCTGAAGAATCTCTGGAACCTTCTTGAAAGCAATCAGTTTTGGACCATTTAGTGGGTTGATAATGGAAAGTGTGTAGAGCAGAACTGTTTGAAGAGGAGGTGCTAGGAAGGAGAGGACCTCTGAAAACTTCTGAAAGCAAGAGCGTGGAAAGTTTCGCTCACTACCTTCATCTCTGGATTCAGCAGAAAACAATGGGATTTTCCAAGCTGTGGCTCATTCGGAAACTCTAGAAGCAGCAGCTAGGGAGGTATGTCAGATCCTCTGCATGGGAACTAACTCTGAGAATGTTCTAGTGGGGCAGATTTATGTTCAAATGAAATAAACCTTTTCAATGTAGGAGCTGAGGACAGTAGTAAATGTTCTGACTGCTTTTTCTTTATCGATTCATGCTCAGGAATTTTTGAAGTAGTGTCTAAGTAGCAGAAATGCTGATCACATGTAGGTCAGTTATTTCCAATTACTCTGAACACCTGAAGTGGAAAGAATGCCCCTTGAGAGTCCTTTTTAATATCCACTTTTTGTCTTTTCTAACTAAAATTCTTATTTTTTATATTA
>VXAL01018529.1:0-35967 GCA_013399475.1 Chauna torquata
CAGCACACCTCTCCTTGTTGTCTCCTCAAGCACTTGCGTCAAAAAGTTATCAACAATGCTATGCAAAGACCTCCTGGGCTGTTTGTGCCTAGCTGTGTGGTCTTTCCAGCAGATATCAGGGTGGTTGAAGTCCTCCACGAGAACCAGGGCTTGTGATTGAGAGGCTACTTCCAGCTGTCTGTAGAAGGCTTCATGTACTTCCTTGTCCTGATCAGGTGGCCTGTAGCAAACACCTACAACAGTATCAGCCATGGTAGCCTGACCTTTAATCCTTACCCATTAGCTCTCAACTCTCTGTTCATCCACCCCTGGACAGAACTCAATGCATTTCAGTTGCTTTCTCACATAAAGAGCAACTCCACCACCTCAACTTCCTGGTCTGTCTTTCCTAAAAAGCACGTAGCCCTCCATTACAGCATTCCAGTCATGTGAGCTATCCCACCACATTTCTGTAATTACAGTGAGGTCATAGGCTTGTGACTGCACACAGATCTCCAAATCTTCCTGTTTATTTCCCATGCTACATGCATTGCTGTACAAGCATTTCGGGGAGGTGATTGAGCTTACAGATTTCCCAGGATGGGTGCAAGAGGATCCTCCACAGTCATGTCCTTCACTCACTTCCTGGGCTGCATGCACCCGCTGGAGGTGGTAGAGAGCAGATCAGAATGGAGAGCATATATTGCATCAGCTGTGGCATTACCCATGTGTTCTAGGGTTGCAGAGATGTTAACTAAAGCCTTTTCTAACCCACTGATGCCCAGCCCAGGCATTAGGATCCAAAGAACCTCGTGGAACCCAGTACTGTTGATTGCAAATGGGTTATAAGTATCTTGCCTTCTGTGTGATAAAGGACTCAGGTCTCTGTATTAAGGTTCAGTGTATCGCAATGTGGTGTAATACATGCCCCAAAGTACATTAACCTGCCCACCTGGGAGGCAATGTTTTCCAGGCCACAGTTACATATAACCAGTAAGATCCAGAAAGAAAAGGAAGAGTCGGAAAAGCTAGATCTGTGTAAATAGTGGTGGATCCAGATTTATTTGGATGTTGACAAGACTGGCTCCCAACCCAGTAATGTTAATTACTGGCCTGTTTTTGGGAGAAGCAAATGGAGTTGTTAGAAGGGGCGGGTTGTGATAGTATCTATTCAGGGTGTCTTGACGTGGTGATATGAGTAAAACCAGCTCATGCCTACCAGTCTGCCCAACCTTTTAGTCTTAAAACAGGAACACCAACCACAGAAATTGCAAATTTGTGTGTTGAGGAAATACAAGTGCAACTTCAAGTCTGAAGGATTTGCTGCAATAGCTACCCAAGGTGTAAGGTTAAGAAGAGAGTTACCTCTCCACACTTCATAGGATCCTAGGCCATGCAGAATGTAGCCTAAAAGTCCTTTGTTTAGAATTTAGAACCTCATTTCAAGTGTTTCTTAATAAGGTATAACAACCTTTGGCTCAGAAGAATGTAAAACTATTACACATTAATTTTAACAGTATTGCTAAATAGTCTAAAAATAACTCCAGAGATTGAAGGAACAGTTCAAGATTCAACTAATTTGTATAGCTGAAGATTGTGTCATTGTTGTGCATCCTTCTGAAAACAGTCTGATGGTAAAGTCAGGTCCAGTGAAGAAGGTCTAAGATTCAGAGTCTGTGCTGTGTTTTCTGGACGGGGCGGCTATCTCTGTGTTGTGTTGTGAGGTGGTAGTACCTTCTCACAGTGAGATGAGTGCATCCAGTGGGGAAGTCTTTCACTTTTGATGGCATTGTGGGTAGTTAAGAGTACCTAAGTTGGTCCCTTCCGCCTGGGTTGGAGAGAGTTCTTTTGTTGGTACACCTTGATGTAAATCCAGCCTCCTGGTTCCAGAGCATGGTACGGCTCTGGCAGAGCTTTCTTCACCTGTGAATGGATAGATCTTGCATGTTTCATTATAGCCCTGCAACCATTTAATGTTGAATTGAAATGGAAAGGAAGAGACACTAATAACCAGTACGTCTTGATCGGACAAGGAAGACATGCACAGACTATTACACTACCAAGAACACTTTTGACCAACAAAATGGTTTGTGAAAATTGCATTTTTTCTTATTAAACATACATTGTTAAGAACTGCAAGAAAAAGAATTCTTTACTACATAAAACACACCAACAGAGGAGATGTGTTAAACACACAGGAGAAGCAAAAAAATGTTGAAGCTATGCAAAAGGAAATTCATAAATGCAAAACCACAGAAATGAACAAAATGAACAGCCTGAGCTGTTATAAAGAAAAACGAAAATGTCCTACCTACTGGGCCACATGGTCACTCTCAAGAGAAATGACCATGCTACAGTTCACAGAGAAGAAAAAGATGCACGTACCATGAAAGGAAAAGAGTGTCTTGGAGGAAAGATTTTGCACTTTATAATATTAATGGAATGTGAAATAGCACTAATAAATGTTTTGTAAAACTTGAACTAACACCAGATGCAAAGACAAGGCAGCAGCAGGCAAACAGTAACTAAATGCCAAATACACAGTGTGGCACCAGTGAACCCGTGAAGCTACAAAAAGAGCTATGTAAGACAGGAAAATTGCAGCCAAAGACAAAATTATTCAGTCTTACAAATGCAGCATTAGCACTGTCTCGGTTTTGGCTGGCATAGCATTAATTTTCTTCATAGAAGCGCATATGATGCTGTTCTGGATTTTTGATGAAAATAGTGCTGATAACATGCTAGTGTTTTAGTTGCTGCAGAGCAGTTCATATACTGAGCCAAGGCCTTTTCAGCTTCTCGTGCTGCCCTGCCAGTGAGGAGGCTGGGGGTGCACCAGGAGCTGGGAGGGGACACAGCCAGGACAGATGACCCAGACTGGCCAAAGGGATGTCCCACACCATGTGGTGTCATACTTAGCAATAAAACTGGGGTAAAGAAGGAGGAAAGGGGGGGACATTGAGAGTGATGGTGTTTGTCTTCCCAAGAAAACGTTACGCGTGATGAGCCCTGCTTTCCTGGCAGTGGCTGAACACCTGCCTGCCCATGGAAGGTAGTGAATGAATTCCTTGTTCTGCTTTGCTTGCATGCATGGCTTTTGCTTTGTCCAGTAAACTGTCTTTATCTCAGCCCATGAGTTCTCACACTTTTACCTTTCCGATTCTCTCCCCCACTTGCGGAGAGTGCAAGACCGGCTGTGTGGTGCTGAGATGCCTGCCACGGTTAAACCAAAACAAGGACAATGCAAATAGTGAGCAAAATTCTGGAAAAAAATAGACCTCCTAGAATTTTAGAAGGAAAAGCACAAAAGTCACAGAATACATAAACAGGCATGCAAACAAAGCCACCATCAGTAACAACACTCAACCAGAGTCCATAATACCCTCTAGCATCTCTAGAAAGCTGTTACACATTAGTATATTTACAGGTCCTATTACAGGACCAGAGTAACCTCTCCATATTATACACTGAAACAGACAAAAATAGCTTAATCAATACAGCATCCAGTTTACTGAATACTTTTTTATTATTAGAATAATGGAAGACATAGAGCAAATAGAAAAAAGAAGGCATTGTGGGTAAGTTCTATAAGTCATTAGTACCAAAGAAATAGTGGAAAAAGAGAGAAGAGAGTCATGAACATATTAGTCAGTGTCTGCAAAGTTAAGAAAATATGCAACTGTAACCCTACACCACAGAGGATAGGCAGGTCCTTTTAGAGATCCTTGGTGGAATGTGGACAGGTCACGGGGTTGTGGTCGTAATCAGAGATATATTACTACATAAAAATTTTAGCAATCAGTGTAGCAGCTTATTGTTATTCACATTTTCTAGCAGTTAGCATAGCTTTTTGTTACACAGAACTTTTAGCGATTAGCATAGCTTAGAGTTACACAGAATTTCTAGTAATTAGCATGGCTTTCTTGTTATCTAGAACTTCTAGTTACCTTGACACCTTAGTCACCTGGATCCTCTGCAGATTGGGACAAATTCTTAATAATCAGAACACAATACAATAATCATAATCTAGACTCAGACTTTACCTAAAAGATCACAAATCACTGACTCAATCCTCCAAGGAAGCAGATGAAGGTGGCGGTGTCCCTGGCCACTGGGAGGTCACAGATTTTGCCATCCAGCACCAGTTCTTGTCCAAGTCCCACTTAGGATTTTCTGTTGCTTGATTTATAGGCCATATCTCATGTGCTGTTATGTTTCTGTTCCATGATGGATGCCAGCACATCCCGGGCTTTCACAATGCTGATGGTCTTATTGCAATGCTGTCAGGAGGCTTGCCTGTTCTGTAACAGGAGTCACCGCATCCTGGTTGCAATGCCAGTAGGCACATGGTCTTATTACAGTTTGGAAAAGGGGGAGAGAGAACAGGGGTGATACGTGACTAGCCCACTTATACGTTATGTCTCTTTGCCTTATAAAATGGCATTGGTTATGCTAACCGTATTACCAGGGGTCAGTAAGAGGGGGTACTGGTCACACCAATTTTAAGTCAGATTTTAAAAGTCACAAAAGAGAGCCCCAAGGACCCTTCCAGTAATTGTCTGAAAAAGTAGCATTGCCATTTCTCAAGGTTCACTACAGTAAAAGGCATGAGAGATGAACACTTCTGACTTTGTATCTAAAACAGCTTTGCAGCAGTCCAAAAAGATCTGAAACACTTAGGAAAACCAAAAATAGAGATAAAGCATATCAACTGAATTAGTTCCATGCCTTCAGAGAGTACACAGAAAAAAATGAGAAGACTGAAAGCAAACTAAGACTGTAAGATTATTCACATCTGATATTCTAATAAGGATCAGATATTGAGCATCCTGAGCTATCAAGATTACCAATTGGGAAAACAGTCACCGTGCATTTAAGCATTGAATTTTTTGAGATACAAAATTCTCTGTTAAATTCTTCAAAGCTGCTTAGGAATAGAAATCCAGCTCTGGCTGGATTTGACTTTCAAGTTGAGTCTACTATACATTTGCCACACAAGACAAAAGATATTCAGCATACAGTGAGCAGCTGGTGATGCATTCCATGAGAAATAGTGAAAGCAGAAAAAAAAAAAATGCTTCTTGGAAATTGACAGAATTCCTAGTTTTGTGGAGAGGGAAGGAAAGTCTTCTTCTATGCTCTTCCTTGGCTGCAATTTTTCCTGTCTTACATAGCTCTTTTTGTAGCTTCACGGGTTCACTGGTGCCACACTGTGTATTTGGCCCTTAGTTTATTTTTTGCCTGCTGCTGCCTTGTCTTTGCATCTGGTGTTAGTCTCAGTTTTACAAATATCTATCTATTGACTGATAGACCTTGCTAAGACTGCTTAAGTAAGAGCAGCATTTAGATGAATATAACAGAAAGAAACATAAATCATCTTCTCAGCCACTAAACACAAAATCCCATATTTTACCTTGTGATCTATTGGGTGAAAATGTGAATGTCAGTAGGAACCAACCCATTATGCCAAGATAAAGCAGTACAAATCTGACTCCAGATTTAGCTTGAAAGAGGCACCTGTAGCATTCAGGAGCTCGTTCATGTTCAATCAACCCTGAGGCAGGATAAGGGCAAGCCCAGGAGGTGTGGTAATAGCTCTCATCATTATGAACAAATTATACCTACCATATGACACTGTCTTAGAGGCACTGATATAAATGAAATGAAAATATACATTCCCTGTAATGACTCTGTTGTGAGGATAATAGCCTCTATCAGACAGGATTAGGCAAGGTTCACCACAACAACCTTTATCACCAACATAGCAAAAGCATACAGGACACCATGCCACAGACTTGATTCAGACTTTGTGAATGAGGGTGTCCAGCAGACATTCTCTGCACAAACCAAAGACAAGTCTTTGCAACACTTCAGAAATAGAGTGTTTCGACAGCAGTTGACAGTTCTGTTTAAATAACTTAATTTTCTTTTATGACAAGGTCACCCATCTAGTTGACCACAGGAAGCCAGTAGACGTGATCTTTTGGATTTCAGCAAAGCTTTCAATAATATTTCTCACAGTATCCATCTGGACAAAATGTCCAGCGTATAGCTGGACAAGCACATAATACGATGGGTGAACAACTGGCTGACAGGTTGGGCTCAGTGTTTTATAGTAAATGGGGTTATATCAGGCTGGTGGCCAGTCACTGGTGGGGTTGCCCTGGGCTCCATTTTAGGGCCAGATCTCTTTAATGTTTTCATAAATGACCTGGATGCAGAGCTTGAAGGTATACTAAGTAAATTTGCAGATGACATTAAGTTGGGAGGAGCTGTTGACTTGCAGAGAGGCCTTGCAGAGACAAACTAGAGAGCTGGGCAATCACCTACCGCATGAAGTTTAACAAGAGCAAGTGCCAGATTCTGCACCTGTGATGGGGCAGCCCTGGCTGTACGTACAGACTGGAGGACGAGAGGCCAGAGAGCAGCCCCACAGAAAGGGATCTGGGGATTCTGGTTGACACCAAGCTGAATACGAGCCAGCAGCGTGCCCTGGCAGCCAGGAGGGCCAGCCGTGCCCGGGGTGCATCAGGCATGGCACTGCTGGCCGGGCGAGGGGAGGGATTGTCCTGCTGTGCTCTGCCTGGTGCGGCCTCACCTCCAGCACTGTGTGCAGGTTTGGGCACCACAGTATGAGGAGGACAAGAAACTATTAGAGAGCGTCCATAGGAGGGCTACAAAGGTGGGGAAGGGTCCAGAGCGGAAGACACATGAGGAGCGGCTGAGGTCACTTGGGTTGTTCAGCCCAGAGAAGAGGAGGCTGAGGTGAGGCCTCATGGCGGCCTGCAGCTTCCTCATGAGGGGAGCGGAGGGACAGTCGCTGATCTCTGCTCTCTGGTGACCGTGACAGGACCCGAGGGAATGGCATGGAGCTGTGACAGGGGAGGGTCAGACTGGGTGTTAGGGAAAGGTTCTTCACCGAGAGGGTGGTCGGGCACTGGAACAGGCTCCCCAGGGCAGTGGTCACGGCACCAAGCCTGCTGGAGTTCAAGAAGCATTTGGACAACGCTCTCAGACATAGGGTCTGATTTTTGGGTGGTCCTGTGTTGTGCCAGGAGTTGGACTTGATGATCCTTGTGGGTCCCTTCCTACTCAGGATGTTCTGTGATTCTATGATTCACTAGCAGAGCGTTTACGCCACCTAGGCATGAATTCAGTTGCATAACTCTACCACAGGACCACAAGCCAAAGCTGAGTCAGCAGCTAAAATTTTAGCCTCTCAACGGCTGCATGAAGCAAATAAATATGTCAAGTCAACCTTGAAAAAAATACCTGCACAAGAAATCTCATTAACATTGTCTCAATAAAACATTCAGTGCCGAGGTGCAGGCCTTGATATCTGCAGCAGCACACAAAATCAGAGTCAGGCACACAGAGTGTACCATAATGGTGACACAGAATCTCCCAGGGACCCTGTGGGCAGCAAACCATTTTCTCATGATAAATCATGTTCTAGAAAAAAGCTGCATATATGAAACATAAAATTCTGCGGTTTGGTTTTTGTTTTTTGTTTGTTTGTTTGTTTGTTTTTGCTGGTTGGTTGGCTGTGTTTTGTTGTTGTTGTTGTTGTTGTTTTCTTTGGTTTGGTTTTTTGTTTTTTGTTTTTTGTTTTGGAGTGGTGGTTTGGTTTAAGTGAATTGATACATATTTTTCCAAAACCACAAATATATCCACTCACTATGAACACAAACGTCCATGAAATATGTAAGAGAGTCCAAGATTTGATGAGAAACCCAGAGAATACACAGCACTGGTAAGTAACAAACACCTCTGGAGACATGCTCAGAAACCTCAGGGTTGGAACTAGATGATCTTTAAAGACCCTTCCAAGCCAAACCATTCTATGATTCTATGAAACACTACTTACCCACAAAAAAGAGCAAGATCATCTGTTTTACTGAAAGAAGAGTCCAACTTCAAATTACACACAAAATATAATGCTTTATTTAACGTTAGGGCATAAAAGGAAAAACTTTCTAATTCAGAGGGGAAAAAGTTCGTTTCCAAGTAGAGGGGGAGAGGTTAAATTCTGAGTTTAAAAGAATGGTGATAGTGACTACAACAGTAGTTTTACCGTAGTGAGAAAATACAATACATGTAAACAACCAACATTAGCTGTATTTCGTTATGTCCTGTTGTACACGAAGGACAAAAGAGATATTAAGGTAAACAGATACCTTATGAGAAGGTGTGTAATATGCATGTATAACAGACCTTAAATTACTAGCCCTCAGGGGACGCATAGAAAAAACAAAACTGCTGCACTAACTTGGTATGCTTATTTTGCACTTCAGTGGTCAGTGCATTCACCTTAGGAGCACCATTTCTGAAGACAAATACTTGATGACTTTCAACACTACTACTCCAGAGAACCATAATGCACCTCTCAAAACAGTCTACTTATACATTCAAAGCAAGGAGGGAGAATGATGAACTTTAAAAATGGTAGAAGTGAGTGAAAGAAAAGAATCCAAGGCTTTCAGCAGGATTTCAAGGCAGACAGCAAGCAGAGAGGCTTGTCTTCCTCAATGCACAGCTGGCAACATATAAAAACTTTCATATATTGAGGGGCTGGTTCAATAGCACACTTAAGGTTCAGTTTTTAATAACAAAGTCCATCAATTTTACGCAAACAATACAGTTCATCCTATAAAAAATGATAGCACTGACACCCAAGGCAGCAAAAGAATTTCAGTGAGTTTGCTTGTAGACGTTTTTATTTTACAAGTTAAAATAACTTAAGGTTTGGGTACTTTTAGAAATAGAACATCTGTTGATCTTTTTTTCTTCTCAGACAAGGTGAGAAAAACAGAGTAATTTCAAACATTCTGTATTAGGCTGAAACTAAATAAAATATATTGCAATATTGGAAGAAAACTGTTTTTAGTTAAAATGAATTTACAGACTCTGTACAAAGTTTCAGCAACTGGATACGCTGTGGCATCATTCAGATAAGTAGTCTTCAAAATGATCCACTGTGATTCAACTCATGTCTAGTAATCCCACCAATCTTCCCTTTATTTAGTTTTATTTAGATTGATTGTCCACAACTAGCAAACTAACTGCAACAACTCCCCACTTAACTATCTTCATATGAAATCTCTTTACTCTCAAGTAAACATCGTGTTTTTGTGTCATCAATCTTAAGTGCAGAGGAATATGAACTGAGCATTAAAAAAAAAAAAACCACACTTGAAATTAAGTTGAAGTAAGAAGATTTTAAATGGATGGGTACCTTTTTCCAAAGAAGCATTTGTTTCCTTTAAGAAATAATATCAGTTTTCTCTCATGATAGAAGACGAAATATTTTTAGGATGACAGCTAAAATTTACACGTAGCCATGAGTTCAGGAACATGAGCTGAAAGAAAAAGTAGTATGATGAAATTGCCGTATTGAGATACAGGATACACACTCAGATATGTTAGATTATTTGATTATTTAAAGCAAATACGCACAATAGTAGCATCGCAGAGAGGATTTCATCAGCCTTAGTGTTGTTTGGGTTTTGGTGTTTTTTTGTTTTTGTTTTTGACGCAGACGTACCAGATATTTCATGTGCTTATTTTTCATCATCATCTTACAATTTCTTTCACCTCTTACATATTCAAAGTTATTAACAAAATTAACTTTTATATATCTTAGTTGCACTTTTGTTGTTACTAAGCATGGAGATATGAAGGAAAATTACTTCTTGTATACAGCTTTTTCCAGCTCTTTTACTTGTTGACAAACAGAGCTTCACAGTCACACAGAGCTTTTAGAGAATCTAAGTATTGAAACAACAGCAACAACACTTTCTAACAGCTCATAAATACAAAATTAACCAGGAATTCCATTTGCATAGGAAAGCACAGAATCAATGCAATCAAATGTTAATGAATGAAAGATGTTCAAGAAAGTATAGAATATTTCCTAGACTGATTAACCAAACTACAGAGAGTTTTGACGGTTTTGGTGTATGAGTTCACACATGCAGAATAAAGCACTGGTACCTAAATGTGTTTAATAAGAGCGAATGATTTGCTACGCACAAAATTAGCAGAAGCTTCAAAGAACAAATAACTAGAATCCACAGTTCTATTTAATTTATTCATCATTTTCATTTCTAAGATGTCTCATGTACCTAGGAATAAAAAATTGAAGTGGGTAAGAGGGTAATTGGTTTCATGTCAGCCTCTCTGTGGATTTTCTTTTTATGACAGTCCTAGGAAGCTACATTGGTACTGCATGGTAGTGTACAGGGTATGTTGGAAGTCTCCAATGGTAGGAAAACAAGCACTGTATGCCTGATTTAAACAAAAGACCCTTCCCAATAGTTTTCTGGAACATAATATACTGCAGTACAGCATGACAGACTTTAGTCTGGCAGAGGAAGTTGCAACAATAGCAAAGCCTATTGTTTTTCAGCAACAGATTTGCTTATGTATCTCACTGCCAGTAATAATAAACTGCCTATTTAGTCCTTGTTTACGTTTATGGCACAATTTTACTTTTAAAGAAAGGCAAAAGAAAACATATGCCCCGTCACATTAGTCTATCTCACTGTTTAACATCAGCTGTAATGATCTTTCAAGAGTCTGACTGAAAGGCTGGAGTTTCTCTACATGATGTCGCTTTAGTCTCTTCGAAAACAGCACAGAATGCCTGCCGTGTAAAATTAGGCCTAATCTTAATTATCTTGCTGTCTATTTCCTGAGCTTAATTAGCTTTCCTTAGTGCTTTTCTACAGTACGAGGACAAAACCCAGTTTGTCTTATTCAGCATTTCATAATTTCTTTTCCCTCAATTCCTAGAACAACGAAAAGCTTTTCACAGTCCTAATTGCTATGCCAAAAACTAAGATACAGATTTGAAAGAAAAGCTATAACAAAAAAATTTGAGAATATACAGCCATGTATACTAATAGAAAGGCAGAAATCTGCAAATGTGGAGAGAGAATTCAGTCTAACCTCTAAATGAACTGACTTTAAATATTTAATTACCTTGTTTAGTAAATTCAGATTACAGGATTCAAAACCTAGTCATTACAGGTCATCAGGCTGTTTTAGACAGAGTATAAATTGTCAGTTAATACTCCACAGTGCTTAAATAAGTTTAGAGTAATATAGCAGCTAATTCGCGTGGACAAGCCTTCTCCTTTATTCCTTTTCCAAGTTCTTCTATGTTTTGGCCACTTTTATCACAAGGGAAAACTGCACTATTGTAGCATTTCACTTTCCTAGTGCTAGAATTTCATTTCCTTTTTTCATACTACAAAAATTAAAAAAAAAAAATTTATATACTTTAGAAGAACTCAAAAGAATTTACTTACTATATTTTTTCCCATTCAGGAGGCAAAAGGGGAGTTTTATTTAAACTGGCTGTTTAAAAAAGCCAATAAAATTATTTTAATTAAAAGAATACTTTCTTCTAAGCTTGGAGAATCTCATTTAATTATTATAGTGCATTAAATACATATGACTCTCTCCATCTCTACTGTGGTTTTATCCCCAGGCATGATCAGAAGAGGATTCTGTGAATGTCTAGCTGATATGCAGGTGTTCAGCTAAACTGCTTTTTAATGGTATTGGAGACAGATCGGACAAGTAAACAGTCAGTAAGTGGGCAGCACTCATCCCCTGGTCAGAGGTCTACTAGCTTTGACAGAATATTTGGTTTAATATCTCAGGATTTGATCCCATCAGTATTTGACTGTCAGCAACAGAGGCCAGACTCAGATACAAAAATAACCAGCATCAGAGAATAAAATCATTAGGTTAGATGTCCATCCAGAAAACAGAGAAAGCTACGCTAATGTTTTCTGTTGCTATTTTTCCCCTAACACCCACAAACAACAGTCAACTAGCTTAACAATAACTATACGCATGAAAAAGAAAGCTCTAACAGGGTAGATAACTAACTGTAGAAGTATGGAAGGTTTGCATTTGTAGTTTTCTCCTCAAGGAGATACTGGCTTAGTGAGCTAGGTGTTTTCCCCTTCTGCCATGACCGGCACTCACTGGCTCAATTTAAGCTGCACTGCTGTGCTGAGGTGACTCGTGTCACTGCCCCTCAGGGCGAGCTAGATACAGCCCCTCAGTTCACAGAAGACTCTTCAACAACGTTTCCCATTCTCTCTTACTGCTTATACACAAACCCTCCTCCTCCTTTCTTTAAAGCACTCAGACCTTCCACCCCAAGCTTCTGCCACTTACAGCTGACATTGTTCCACTTCCTGATATGATGTATTTTGTTAAAACAAGAGATGCAAAACACAATGCGCAAGAAATATTCTTTTTCCAGGGTCACCTACTGGTCTTTTCCACTTCTGTCCCAGTTATTCCAGATGCCAAGATTCCCCTTCTCTCTCTCTATGCCTAGGATTCAGGGGAAGGACAAGATGAGGGGAGGAAGGATGTAGGCATTCAGACTTCTCAGGCAACATCTTGTGGGGTAATGATGTAATAACTCTCACCACTCAACTCTTCTCCTCTGTTCCCCTGGACACCAAAAAAATACCCTTTATATCAGAACATAACCCACCAAACAAGGAGTTCATATCATTTCAATTCCATTTGTTTGCAGTTGTGTATTACATTCTTTTTGATTGATCAAAGCTTCCTACTTGTGAGCTGAGAAGTTATACGGTCACTTTCAGCAGCTATGGACTACAGCCTCAGAAGTTGTGCGGTTCCAAACCTCTCATTTTTTACAATAACTTTGAGAATGAAGAGAGAATCAGAGCATTTGGATATCTTGAATGAGTCCTGTACTCTGCTTCAGCAGCAGGAAGAGAAATCAACGTGAACATCGTAACCCCATACTGCTATACAAGAAATACAGTGCAAGAAAGTAATAAATTGAGTTATGGTTTATGACTTCTCACAAAAGTGGGACAAAACAGAGTCTTAATGCAACCATTAAAATAAAGAACAAAATAACAGAAAAACAACTACACATAGTTTTTATTGACTTTTCCCACATCAGCTTCCACAAACTTCATTACTTAAACAACAGGAAAACAGTTTTATTTCTTATGCCCTTTCCAGCTATACCACCACAAATTTTCCTCTTTCCTCTCCCTCCTCCAGTTCACCAGGACAGACGTGAAGTAGGGCTAAGGCTAGCTAGCGGGGCCAAACAGCAAGCCCAGCTGGGCAAACTCAGACTCTGGAGGAAGTAAAATGGGCTCTCGGGGCTGGCATTGCCAACACATCCAACCCTGATGCTTTGCCAGTGTACAGACCAGGAGGGTACACGGGGAAAAGAGCGAGCAATGGCTGTCTCCCACATGCAAGCTAGCCCCAGGGCTGAAGGAGAAGCAGCTTTGAGGTCCCTGCTATATCTGTGGCACTTATGTATGGGATAGTTGTGAAATGAAGTTAGAAAGGCTGGCCATTTTACTTTCAAAGTTTCTAGCACGGTCTAAACTAGAGTAAAGTTTCATCTGAATTCTTCAGAAAGAAGAAACAGTGTTTTTCCCTTCAAGACCAACCTCTTTCATGAACCAGACCCCATAGCAGCGTGCTGGAGACCAGCTCCAAAATCTCCTGTTAAGCCAAGGCTATTCATGTTGCTGTGAATCCTGCTGTGTCAATACAGACCCACCAAAACATTACTTTTTAGGGCAGCTGAAAAGAATTGTTTATAGATAAGTGACAAGTTGGATTTTAAAATTCTAACATATGGAGCTCAAAAAAAGACTATAACCTTATTCTTAAGTGGTTTAAGATTTGAATCACAGTTCCACTAGTCTGTGGACTTGTAAGCGGTTTTCAGCTCATGGATCAACTAGATTAATTCCCACATAATTGGAAGGCAGCCTGATCAACAGATCAACCAAAGTATTTCTCAGTTCCTAGTCTTCCAGCACTAGGCTAACGTGTAAAAAAGTATCGGTTAGACAAAAGAAAACTGCATTGTCTTCAACAGTATACCTATCACCTTACTGTATTTATTGTCTCTTGAAAACAGTGACTTGCTCTTCATGCTATGTTAGTTGCTTCATAAAAGCTAGATAGTAACTGTTTAGTTTTCTTAGAGAATGTCTCCTTAGCATGGGACTGAACTTTAAGCCAATGGCTGGATTAGCTAGATACACTAAATTAAACTTCCATGCAAGAGCAGCAAGAACATTATTTGTTGAAACCATTCAACAGCAACAGATTCTCTAGAAGTGGGTATTAACAGAACCAGTAGCTACTTGTGTTCAGCTGGCTGGAAAGTTTTATGTACTCCCGAATTCTATTCTGAGAGCTGCAGCCAGACACACATATATACATACACATGTGCAAACCCAATCAATATACGTTTGAAGAGGGAGGGGAAATAGGTACATTCCTCACTATTTTGAAAGTGTACTGCCATGTACACTTTCTACTGTCTCTCTTTGAAATGAAGCAGGTGATTAGGAGAGAACAGACTGAGGAACTAACTGTCATGTAGAATAAGTGTTAAAAGAAACCAAGTTCACGTTATCCAAACTTCACGACTATGTTAAAATGGAACAAATTAACAATTAGGTAAACAAACAAGAATTAAAATAAACCCTAGCAGGCAAACTTTAGTATTAGCAGCTCAAAGCTCTTCTAGTTAAAAAAAAAAAAAAGCAACAACAACAACAAAAAAAAACTTTAATGGCTCATTTAAAAAATAGAGTTTCTAGCACCAGTTAGAGGATATTTTCTCATGTCTGCATATACAGTGGGTTTCCAGGTTTGTTTTGTGCTTGCCAGAAAATATACTGGAGTTTTGTTTGATCTAGACGAGCAAAAAAAAAGAACCCCATATCTGCTGAAGCCACTAAGAGTTTATTAGATAAGTTCAACTGAGCCTCTTACAGATTTTCTCTACTTTAATACATATGCTGGCTAATCAGTAGAAACAACAGTGAAGCATAGTGTTTCAGTAGGAAGGGAAAAAAGAAACAATACATGGTTAAAGAAAAACATAGATCAACATTTAAAGGAACTCTTTCTCCTGTGTTTTTGCTTTTTTCTGTGTGTGTGTGTCTTGATGGTTTTCTACAGTTATATTTTTACAAGAGCTACAGTTTAAATTAATATGAATTTAACATATTAAAATATGAACATACCTCTCCACTCTTAAGACTACAGATTTCCTCCTGTATCTTAGGGATTCTGAGATTACAGGTCCCAGCAGCTACAGAAGCACCACCTGAC
The DNA here is from genome assembly GCA_013399475.1 of Chauna torquata. Taxonomy (NCBI): domain Eukaryota; kingdom Metazoa; phylum Chordata; class Aves; order Anseriformes; family Anhimidae; genus Chauna; species Chauna torquata. Next base: position 15,142 of record VXAL01018529.1, read on the forward strand.
ATACATGCAAACATAATACACAAACACATCCATACATAATACTTACATAAAGCTTCAGTGTTCGTTGATTGATTCTTCTTCCCTTTCTGCCATGCTTCCATTGCTACACAAGTGAATATCTGCTCCTTCACTCTGCAGATTCCAACACATTTTATCTGACAGTATTCCCATATAAAAATAACCCTAAGATTTAGCAAGAAATTAAAATATTTTCAAAATAGGATAGTTATTAAAAGGAAGTGCTTCTATGAAGTAAACATTCTTTCTGAATTCTAACATCTGGTTTTTTGCCTTTTTAAGATATCTTTGAATCCATACCCTTCATATATATGGAAAATCAGTTGATATAAAAAAGGCAATACCATCTTCTAATGCAGTTGAGGTAGATATGTGTATATATGTATACATACAGATATATCCATATCTATATACATCTCGACTATATTAAAAATATGGTACTGACTTTGTTTTATATCGACTGGTTTGCCGTATATTAGATAGCACAATCAGAGATCTTGTGTAATTACCATGTTTTAATACTTTTTTCATCCTTGTATCATCACTGAGCCTTTGGCATCCATTAGTTTACTTCATTTCTGTTCTGACAGTGCACTGAGATTTCCAGACTCTTTCTGCAAATTGTACTTTGCTAGTACCATTGGCTACAGTCAAACCCATGAAGGAAGTGTGAGAGTTGAATATTCCATTATTTCTTTTTCATTTCTCCAGTGGAATTTACAAGGAACATGAATATTTATTTTTTTGCCCTTCTTATCACCACCATTCCTACTTGTTTAGTCAGTACAAGATAGACAGCACTTAAAACACTCTTTGCAAACAAACACAAAGAAATCATTTAGTATTATATTTCCACTTCTTCAGTGCAACATTCATTTCCATTCATGTACTCACTGTTACAAAAAAAAAAAAAATCTGTTGGACTCTGAAAGAATGAAAAAGCAACGCTGCTCACAATGTTACACTGCAAGAACTGTGGGGAATAAGCACAATGACATAGAGCGTAATATTAACAATTTAAATTATGATTTGTTACTTGTTTGAGAATAATTCATACAAATTTAACATGAAATCTAGAACAATGCATTCTGTTTCAGAAAGCCAACCAATAAATACTGTCTCATATGTCACAAATAAGCATACTTACTGTTACATCCAAATTACAGAAGGCATCAGGTAAATGGAAACAGCTAAATAACAGAAGAGGAAAACAAGAGAGGTGGCAGAACACAAATCTAATATAAATTCAGCTGGTAAGATCAGTCTGCATGTCGCTTTCTGTGGGGAACTAGGCACCAGGGTCATCTAGGCACCAGGAGTTAATAGAAATGTTTAACACTGGAACGGAGCAGGATATAAGCTAGCTGTTCTACACATGGTGGCATCTTTTAAATACAAATACAAGACTGCAGCACAGTTTTGAAGTGATAGAAAGTAAAGATGGCAAGTAACTGAGGCGAGAAGAGTACTAAAAATAACACTTTAGTTCTTAGGAAGGAAATTGAAGGAGGTGGGGGGACAGAGAAAAAAAAACAATAGCCTTCAGGAAAGCAGACTTTATAACCTTACAGACATGGTCACTGAGGTCTCCAGGGATGAATGTCTAAAAGAAGAGAAGGGAATAAGGAGAGCTTGTAACCTTTAAAGGGAATAATAGTAAGGGCACAAGTGCAAGTTATCACAGTGCAATGAAAAGATAGGGAAGGTTTGGAAGACACCAACTTGGCTAATTCAATTTTTCAATAATCTCAAAAAGAAAGCTTAACATAGGAAATAGGTTAGATTATTCTTTAATGCCATTAGTAATTTAAACAAACAAGTGAATAAAGTCTAGAAAGACCAATCTTTGAAGAGTTAAGGAGAAAATAAAGTTATTTTATAAAACAATCTAATTAAAAGACAACGACCAAAAGAGCTGGTTTGATACACAATGGAGAAAAAGTGCTGCTTTGCAGTTCTCAGTGACTGACTCATTCAGTAGCAATTTGCCTCCTTCTTTACCCAGTATACGATCAGACGGTTAATGTGACCAGCCCTAGTGACAAGGAGGTAAGAACTCCAGCTATCACAGGTTAAAGAGCACGTTGGATGATTTCACTCTGGCAGTGCTGTTGAAATTCACCTTTGAATATACTGAGACCAGAGTCTCCATGAACAATGGAGCCAGTCTACAGTGCGCTAGAGCTGAGAGGGTGGAGAGGACAGTGTCTGCAAAGGACCTAAGGAAGCAACTCCAGAATTGTTAGCATCTGTTTCTCACAATTCATAAATGACCTGGAAGAGCTCTGAAAACTGAGAAGAGTACAAAAACAACCCAACACAACAATAATAATGGTGTCTACCTTTGAAAAAGGAAAAAGAATTTGGGAATCAGGGATCTGTCAGCTTGCCTCGACTTCCTCAAAAACAGTAGAACAAGAAAGTTTCAGCACCACAAAGGCAGAAAGGAAATGAGAAAGTGCCACATAGAGCAGTATCAAGTTAATATCACTTCCTCCCTTCCTCTAACATGGTAGAGACCCTTCCAAACAGGGGAGAAACAGGAAGTGTTAATAGCTCAACTTTAAGCCTTGATCATAAAGCTGTTTCAGATTACATCCTTGTAAGAAATAAGAAAGCAAGTTAAGAGAAAGAAACACATAAGACAAGCTAAATAGCAAAATTATCAGCAGGTTAGTGACAAACTATAACAGAGTACAGACTGAGGTTTTGTAGAAGTCTGTCCCATGCCCAGCTATTCAGTATTCCATTACTAGCTTGGATGTAAGAAATAACAGGTATGCTTAGTAAATTTACAGATAATACCAACCTATAAAGGACAAAATTGAAAGACTGTATTAGAATTCAAAATCTTGATTAGCTGAATTCTAACTCATTACAGCAGAGGTTAGGCAGTACTCAATAAGAGCAAATGCAGACTTCCACAGTTAGGGATAATCAGCTGCACAGTCAGAGGGTAATGGATGACTGCACACACAGCTGCACTGCAGAAAGAGTTCCAGGAGTTAACTGGTGAGTTTGCGATCCAAGGGCAAAGGCATAATGGAACAGGTTTTATCACCCATGAGAATTTCTACACTCATTTAAGCGATGGAATTGCCCTCAGCTTGAGTGTCGTGCCCAGTTTGGGGCACTAATTAAAGAAAGATGTGAACAATCTGGAAAGAGCAACAAAAATAATCAGAGATTTGGAAAACAGGAAAAGTTGAAAGAACTGGAGTTACTTAATCTTGAGGGATGTGGTAAAAATCCTCCATTATGAAAGAGTTAGCTGAAAAGCAGCATACATTAGAATAAATACTTAAGATCCCCTGTCAACGGAACAATAGAGATCTTAAAGATTGAAAGCTTTACACTGCATGCCAAGAAAAAAATCTTAACATCCAAGACTTTTAGAAATGGAAGAGAGGGCTGATAATTATTCTTTTTTGAGAGCAGACTAGACAAACCTCTATGACAGACAGTAGAAGCAGCACCATAGTAATTTTCTAATAAACTTCAATATCAGTTCAAATAATTAAGTAAGAAAGGCTGGAGTTGGGGAAAGAGGTGAGTGACTGTCCTATAGAAAGTATACATCTGAATTATTTGAATTACAGTAAGGATGTCACATACTTCAAGCAGGCATCTTTTCCCTTTTCTTCCAATTATCAGTGACTTTAGCATCTGTACTGGGTCTGGCCGGGATGGAGCTGACTGTCCCCCCAGCAGCACGTCCAGCACTGTGCTCTGCAGTGCAGCTGGAGCAGCACTGGTGTCACGCCAGTGCTGTGTCTGCTGCTGAGCAGCGCTGGCAGCACCCAGACTCCAAACCCCCAAACCCAGTGGGCTGGGGGTGGGCAGCAGCTGGGAGGGGACATCGCCAGGGCAGCTGACCTGAACCGACCAGAGGGATATCCCATGCCACACGATGTCACACTCAGCAAGAAGAGCTGGGGAAGGGGAAGGAGAAGGGGGGCTCTCGTTATGCAGGCGTCTGTCCTCCCGAACAGCCGCTATGCGCATTGAGGCCCTGCTTCCCAGGACGTGGCCGAACACCGCTCGTTGAAGGGAAGTAGAGAATTTTTTTTCTCTCTTTGCTTCTGCGCGGCCTTTGCTTGTTTCTTATTTCCTTCTTCTTTTCCCTTCAATTAAATCATCCTTATATCAACCCTTGAGCCCTTGTCCATTGTATTTTCTCCCCCTCATCTGTTGAGGAGGGGGAGTGAGAGAGCGGCTGTGGTGGAGGTCTGCTGCTCAGCGGGTAAAACACCACAACATCCAAACTTTATGTTATATTGCCCTTCTGTCGGTTTATGGTACATATTATTCACAAATCTGGTATTGCTTCAGGAATTGAATCATGAAAAGGAAGAAAGTAATGATCTACGTTATTATCTGTAAACTTTGCAACTGGAAAGGCCCTCTTGGGACTAAAGAAACAGAAAACAACTGATTGATGTTCAGTGTCTCATTTAAAGGTATGCAGCACTTAACCATACAACGCTTTCTCATGCCAAGCCATTATGTCTGGTGAGATTATCTCTATATACTGCCCATTGTGGTATTTGTCACTTGGCCAGACAACTCAAATGTGATACCAGAAATGCAGCAGTAGATGGCATAATTACACTGTGATCTAGTGGATGTTTCAAGTCCACACTCCTCAAATGCTTCTTTTGTCTAACTCATTCATGCAAAAAAATAATAAAAAAAAAGTGTCTGTATCTGACGTTTTCCTCTGAAATTGAGGAAGTATGAAGCTCACTGATGAAACTATAGGAGCAGAAACGATGCAGGGGAAAATAAAGCTGTGTTCTCATGTTAGAGAAAGTCGTGTTCTAGCCCCAGATTTTTATAACAGTGGTCAGAAGCAAACTGGAATTCAGTGTTTAAATTCACTACTTGCACTTTTAAGGAACAAAAGTTTCAGAAAAGACCTTTAGAAAAGATCATGTTCTTATGCAGATATATAGATATATAGATAAAGATAATGCCATTAACATTACTAACCATTGCTTTAGGTTATTCTCTTTCACACAGATTTTAAGACAAGATTGAGTTACTTGAACAGTATAGTTTTGGTTATGGTCTTTATTTTATTTTATTTTATTTTATTTTATTTTATTTTTTAAGGAATCAACATTATATTTCTTACTAAATGTATATCAGAAATTTTCCTTTTACCATCTCAGCTATCATAAGTCTTCAGAAATTTCATCTGAAGTTGTTTCAGATTACCAGTAAAAGCTCTCAGTGCCTTTCAGACAGTAACGTCAAAGTGATAAGTGGGTATTAAAGCATTTCATTGTATAAAAAAATTAAAAACAATATAAAAGACACATAAACAATGTAATATAACAACTTCAGAAGTACAGGTAGCAGTAAAACTAAGCTTCCACTACCAGTAGGAGTTGACAGAACCATAAAGAAGACTGAATTGCATGGTGTTTGTTTCCTTTGTACATAAGAATATTTCAAGAAGCCTGTTGTCTTGAAATATACTTTGATCTTTATAGACAGCAGAACAAACTCTCCAATAAACATCAGTATTACCTTGCTCAAATGATCCTTTTTCACTTAATTGTACTACAGGCTTTCAGAAGTAAATGAACAAGTAAAGGAAGATACGCTCAAAACACCGTAATGTATGATATAGCATCTGGAGATATTAGTGCCTCTCAGGCAACTTCAATTGCTTTTACAATGCCAGATCTTGTTGTCAGGACCACCATGTCTCTTCTTTCTCCAGTCATCTTTGCTATTGCCTTTCCTTATTTAGAGAAAGGATGCAGAGATGTTGTCTAGAAATTTTTCTGTAATTCAGGGTTATGTTCTGAAGACCCTAGGCCAATGTGACTTTCTCATACTAAGCTGAGGCAGACAGAAACATCACTACCTCTTCATTTTCATGATCTCTAGAAGAAGATCTTTGTTCTAGAGGAGGAAATGGCTGGATCTCCTTATGTAAGACTTTGCCAGGGAGGACTCAAGACTTGAAAGTATCTTTCTAGTTCCATATACCCATCCTATTTTTAATGATTTTGTTTGTTTGTATCTGTTTATATATATATGTATTTGTTTTATATATGTATATAACATATATATGTTTATATCTACAGCATATCTAACAGAAGCAGCCAACAGATGCAGCAATTTGCACAGCAGACTTTGGCACTTCTTTGGAAAGCTTCAGGACCTTCTGGGATTGAGGTCTAGCAGTACTGGGGAATGGCTGGCAGCGCTCTGAGAAACTTGTGGGTGCCTGCTGCTGTTAGACAAAGATAGAGGTAGGGAAGACTGGTAGGGTCTAATTAGGGAGGGTCAAGCACCCCTTTAGCTGGAGCTTAGGAGAGGCCTTTTGAGTGCCTGGTCTAGAGCACTGCTAACAGATGCATCAGCTTGCACAGCCATTTGCACACAAGGGCATGTTATAGTCATTAAGAAAGGAAGCCCACAGTTGAACACAGATCTTTGGTACATTCTTGGATATGGTAGTGACACATTGCAGAGCAGCAGGTGTCGGAGCAGCTGTACCTGCTGGGGCGGAGTCTTCAGCTCAGAGCTTCATACACCAGATACAAGCCTCCAGGTCCCTGGCTGTAGAAAGTGTCTGGGACCTCTCACTGAGGCCAGGAGAGATGGATCCCTGCCCTGTAAGAGGTGTGCTATCTTAGAAGAGCTGTGCCTTCAACTGAAAGATCTACGAGAACAGGTGAGTATGTTGTATTGTATCAAAAAAAATGAGCAGGGAATAGACAGGCTCTTACCTGCTGTACGTCAACTTGTAGAGCTTCCAACCCCTACTGCTGCTGAAAAGATGACAGTGTCCACCACCGCCACTGAGCTAACACAACCAGTGGAGAAGAGGAAGGGTGGAAAGTGGTGACTTCGAGCAACAAGAGAAAGGCTCTTATCCCACCTGAGGGTCTGCAACTACGTAATAGGTTCTCTACCCTCAACTTTCAAGAGGAGCCAGACATGCCCACTAACAATGAATCTAGTCCACCTAAACCACATGAGGCAACCTGGAAGAAGTGGTGAGTGACCATAATGGGTGGCTCCCTGCTTTAGGGGACAGAGGCACCCCTCCGTCAACCTCATTTATTGACTAGGGAGGTTTGCTGCCTGCCAGGGGTGCGGATCAGGGATGTTGGTCCAGCCCTCTGACTACTNGTAATATAACAACTTCAGAAGTACAGGTAGCAGTAAAACTAAGCTTCCACTACCAGTAGGAGTTGACAGAACCATAAAGAAGACTGAATTGCATGGTGTTTGTTTCCTTTGTACATAAGAATGTTTCAAGAAGCCTGTTGTCTTGAAATATACTTTGATCTTTATAGACAGCAGAACAAACTCTCCAATAAACATCAGTATTACCTTGCTCAAATGATCCTTTTTCACTTAATTGTACTACAGGCTTTCAGAAGTAAATGAACAAGTAAAGGAAGATACGCTCAAAACACCGTAATGTATGATATAGCATCTGGAGATATTAGTGCCTCTCAGGCAACTTCAATTGCTTTTACAATGCCAGATCTTGTTGTCAGGACCACCATGTCTCTTTTTCTCCAGTCATCTTTGCTATTGCCTTTCCTTATTTAGAGAAAGGATGCAGAGATGTTGTCTAGAAATTTTTCTGTAATTCAGGGTTATGTTCTGAAGACCCTAGGCCAATGTGACTTTCTCATACTAAGCTGAGGCAGACAGAAACATCACTACCTCTTCATTTTCATGATCTCTAGAAGAAGATCTTTGTTCTAGAGGAGGAAATGGCTGGATCTCCTTATGTAAGACTTTGCCAGGGAGGACTCAAGACTTGAAAGTATCTTTCTAGTTCCATATACCCATCCTATTTTTAATGATTTTGTTTGTTTGTATCTGTTTATATATATATGTATTTGTTTTATATATGTATATCATATATATATGTTTATATCTACAGCATATCTAACAGAAGCAGCCAACAGATGCAGCAATTTGCACAGCAGACTTTGGCACTTCTTTGGAAAGCTTCAGGACCTTCTGGGATTGAGGTCTAGCAGTACTGGGGAATGGCTGGCAGCGCTCTGAGAAACTTGTGGGTGCCTGCTGCTGTTAGACAAAGATAGAGGTAGGGAAGACTGGTAGGGTCTAATTAGGGAGGGTCAAGCACCCCTTTAGCTGGAGCTTAGGAGAGGCCTTTTTAAGTGCCTGGTCTAGAGCACTGCTAACAGATGCATCAGCTTGCACAGCCATTTGCACACAAGGGCATGTTATAGTCATTAAGAAAGGAAGCCCACAGTTGAACACAGATCTTTGGTACATTCTTGGATATGGTAGTGACACATTGCAGAGCAGCAGGTGTCGGAGCAGCTGTACCTGCTGGGGCGGAGTCTTCAGCTCAGAGCTTCATACACCAGATACAAGCCTCCAGGTCCCTGGCTGTAGAAAGTGTCTGGGACCTCTCACTGAGGCCAGGAGAGATGGATCCCTGCCCTGCAAGAGGTGTGCTATCTTAGAAGAGCTGTGCCTTCAACTGAAAGATCTACGAGAACAGGTAAGTATGTTGTATTGTATCAAAAAAATGAGCAGGGAATAGACAGGCTCTTACCTGCTGTATGTCAACTTGTAGAGCTTCCAACCCCTACTGCTGCTGAAAAGATGACAGTGTCCACCCCCGCCACTGAGCTAACACAACCAGTGGAGAAGAGGAAGGGTGGAAAGTGGTGACTTCGAGCAACAAGAGAAAGGCTCTTATCCCACCTGAGGGTCTGCAACTACGTAATAGGTTCTCTACCCTCAACTTTCAAGAGGAGCCAGACATGCCCACTAACAATGAATCTAGTCCACCTAAACCACATGAGGCAAGCTGGAAGAAGTGGTGAGTGACCATAATGGGTGGCTCCCTGCTTTAGGGGACAGAGGCACCCCTCCGTCAACCTCATTTATTGACTAGGGAGGTTTGCTGCCTGCCAGGGGTGCGGATCAGGGATGTTGGTCCAGCCCTCTGACTACTACCCCCTGCTTTTACTCCACATGGGTGCAAATGATACTGCTGGGGGAAACCTGGACAGTATCAAAAGGGACTGCAGAGCTCTGGGGGCAGTAGTCAAGGGCATCGGTGGTGCTGACCTCCTCAATCCTGCTGATGAGGGGAAAGGATGTGAGAAGGAGGGCATTGATAGGAGAGGTCAATAATTGGCTGCAGAATTGGTGTTGGCAACAGGGTTTGGGTTTCTATGACTGTGTGACCCTGTCTGAGGATCAGTGTCTGCTTGGGAGAGATGGCATACACCTCTCTAAGCGGGGCAAAGACATTTTCACCAGTAGGATGGCTGACCTCATAAGGAGAACTTTAAATTAGGAAGGAAGGGGGAGGGAGAGGGTGACCAGCAGCCCTGTGAAGGAGTTACACACATGGCTGCTGAACAAGAGGCATAGGGTAATATGATAGGGAGGGATCACAAAATCAAGATAGGGCTGAGATAGGGCTAAAGCAGGGTCACTGCCAGCACTTGCAGGTTAGCAAGGAAATGCCTACAAGGCATCATTATGGAGAAATCCCCCAAACACTTTGTAGGAACACAGCATGCTGGGGTACCCCTCTGAAGTGCCTGTACACTAATGCACGCAGTATGGGGAATTAACAAGATGAGTTAGAGATGTGCGTATGCTTGCAGGCCTATGATCTTATTGGCATCACGGGGATAAGCTGAGATGGTTCCCATGACTGGAGTGTTGCAACGGAAGGATACCAGCTCTTTAGGAAGGACAGGCAGGGGAGATGAGGAGGGGGTGTCGCCCTCTGTGTCAATGACCAGCAGGAGTGCATGGAGCTCTGGCTGGGTGTCATGGTTTTGGCTGGGATAGAAACAAAACACAGCATTGTGTGAACCTCTATGAAGAGAATTTAACTCTATCCCAGCCAAAACCATGACACTGGGGAGGGATGAGGAGCCAACCGAGAGTTTATGGGCTAGGATTAAAGGGAAGAGAGAGCTAGGTGACATTATAGTGGGGGTCTGCTACAGGCTGCCTGACTATGAAAAGAAAGTGGATGAGGCCCTCTACAGACAAATAGTAGCAGCCTCATGTTCACAGGACCTGGCCTTCATGGGGGACTTGAACCTCCCCAATATCTGTTGGAGGGACAACACAACAGTGCATAAGCAATCCAGGAGGTTCCTAGAGTGTGTTGATGATAACTTCATTCTCCAAGTGGTAAAGAAGCCAGCAAGAAGTGCTGTGCTGGATCTCGTTCTCACCAACAAGGAGGGATTTGTGGGGAATGTGACAGTCAAAGGCAGCCTTGGCTGCAGTGACCATGAAATGGTGGAATTCAAGACTCTTAAGGCAGCAAGCAGGGTGCAAAGCAAGCTCACAACCATAGACTTCAGAAAAGCAGACTTCGGCCTTTTCAAGGATCTACTTGGTAGAGTACTGTGGAATAAAGCCCTGGAGGGAAGAGGGGCCCAAGAAAGCTGGTTAATATTCAAGGATCACCACCTCCAAGCCTAGGGGTAATGCAACTCAACAATAATGAAGTCAGACAGAAATGCCAGGAGGCTTGCATGGATGAACAAGATGCTCCTGGCCAAACTCAGACACAGAAAGGAAGCCTACAGATGGCAGAAGCAAGGACAGATAACCTGGTGGGAGTACAGAAACATTATCTGAGCAGACAGGGATCAAGTTAGGAAAGTTAAAGCCCAGACAGAACTGAATCTGGCCAAAGACATCAAGAAGGGCTTCTACAAGTACCTCAGTGACAAAAGGAAGACTTGGAAAAATGTGGGCTCTCTCCTGAAGGAAACAGGAGACCTGGTTATCTGGGACAGTAAAAAGGCCAAGGTACTGAATGCCTTCTTTGCCTCAGTCCTTACCAGCAAGACTGGCCTTCAGGAATCCTAGGTCCCATAAGCCAAGCTGAAAGGCTGAGCAAGAAAGATCAACTTTTGTTGGAAGAGGATCAAGCCAGCAAATACTTGAGCAAACTTAACACTTGTAAGACCATGGGCCCTGATGGGATGCACCCACGAGTGCTGAGGGAGCTGACAGACATGATTGTGAGGCCACTCTCTGTAGTCTTTGCTCATTCATGGCAACTGGGAGAAGTGCCTGAAGACTGGAGGAAAATAAATGTCACCTCCATTGGCAAGAAGGAGGGCTTGGGGAACTACAGGCTGGGCATCCTCATCTCAATTCCTGGCAATATGGAACAGCTAATCCTGGAATCAATTTCCAGGCACATGAAGGAGAAGAAAATCATCAGGAGTAGTCAGCATGGATTCACCAAGGGGTCATGAAGTCATGCCTGACCAACCAGACAAGCTTCTATAATGAAGTCACCAGCCCGACAAATGAGGGGGAAGCAGTGGATACTATCTTCCTGGACTTCACTAAGGCTTTTGATACTATCCCCCACAAGATCCTTATAGAGAAGCTGCTGAAGTGTGGGCTGGATGAGCAGACAGTGAGGTGGCTTGAAATCTGGCTGAACAGATGGTAGTGGTTAGTGGCACAAAGTCCAGTTGGAGGTCAGTAATGAGCAAAGTACCCTAGGGATCAATACTGGGTCCAGTCTTGTTTAACACCTTCATTAATGATCTGGATGATGGGGTAGACTGCACCCTCAGTAAATTCACAGATGACACAAAATAAAGGGGAGTGGCAGGCTCACCAGAGGGCCACATAGCCACCCAGAGAGGTGAAGAGGTGGGCTGACAAGAACTTCATGAATTTCAACAAGGAGAAGTGTGGAGTCCTGCATCTGGCACCCCAGGCACCCCAGGCACCAGGACATGCTGGAGACCACCCAGGTGGAAAGCAGCTCTGCAGAAAAGGACCTGTGAGTCCTGGTGGACACCAATTTGAACATGAGTCAGCAATGTGCCATTGCCACCAAGAAGGCTAATGGTATTCTTGGCTGCTTTAAGCAAAGTACTGCCAGAAGGCTGAGGGAGGTGATTCTTTACCTCTACTCAGCGCTGGTGAGGTTGCACCTGGAGTACTGTGTCCATTTCTAGGTCTCTCAATACAAGAGAGACCTAGACTACCAGGGCTACCAAGATGATCAAGGGAGTGGAGCACACACACTATTTTGAGAGGCTGAGAGAGTTAGGACTGTACAACCCAGAGAAGAGAAGGCTCAGGGGGGACCTCATCAATATCTATAAACACCTGAAGGGAGGATGCAAAGAAGATGGAGCCAGGCTCTTTCCAGTGGTGCCCAGTGCCAGGACAAGAGGCAAGGGGCACAAAGTGGAACACAGGAGGCTCCATCTGAACATCAGGAAACACTTCTTTACTGTGCAGTTGATGGAGCACTGGCACAGGTTGCCCACAGAGATAGTAAAGTCTCCCTCCTTGGAGTTCTTCAAAAGTCCCCTGGACATGGTCCTGGGCAGCCTGCTCTAGGTGTCCCTGCTTCAACAGGGGGGTTGGACCAGGTGACCTCCAGAGGTCCCTGCCAACCTTAACTATCTTGGAAAAGGAAAGAGACTCAGGCAGACATGTTTTGCCTCCCTCATGCATTGCAGTGGCCTTAATTACATGATCCGCTTTCTACAAGACCATCATCTGAATGATTCAGCGTTCAGGTTGCTGATGCTCGCCAAACAGAGGATAGTCAGCGTTTTCTTATTGTTTTTCTTATTCAGTGTACAGCCCCACAATTTAACACTTCCTTCACACTTTATCCTGAATAATCTTCTACCAATTTTCTTGTGAAATCTTTGTCACCCATCATGTTGTCTTAGTGTTCCCTTCCAAATGTTCCTTAAAGTAAAAGGCTATTATGATTTCTTTACTTTTAACAGTGATAAATCAAAGCATGGATGTCAAAGTGAACACTAGGATGACAACTTTTTCAAATCAGCACAGTATAATTTGTTCCATTCACTAAGGTTTAGCTATGAAATGTCAGTGTATCTGTGAACTGGGATACTCAGAGAAGGGGTAGCGTGCAGTTAGTGGGATTTTGGTTTGGGGTTTTGCTTTTTGGTTTGTTTGGTGTTTGTTTTGTTTTCAGGCGTTTGACTTCAGTGACCTATCAAGATTCCAAAAAGAATTTGTGCTAGGGGAATAACATTCTCAAGGACAAGTATTAAGACGTCTCTGCCCCAGACCAGTCATGAAGCGTCCCTATCTACATATGATTCAATCTCCACACCCATGAAAGTTTGGAAAGTATATGCAAAATATTTATCTTTTTTTTCATCAGCACAGTTACCCTTCAGTGTACAGTGCAAATGTCCTGACTATTCAAAATACAGTAGGAAGATCAGTCTGAGAGACTGTCCTAGCTTACCTACACATGAAGATGTAGTATGCCTTGCTGGAAGCTGTATTGTTCCTCAAACAGTTTTTTAGAGTGCTTGAGAACAGTCCAGCTACCCCCAAACTTTATAGCATATAGCATAAGCCTCTGTGTTGCACATTAGAAACTATGACAAGAAACAGTACCCCTGCATTTCTTTTCCAACTCAAAACAATTTCAAATACCTAATCCATGAAATTCATCAATAATGCTCAAACGATTTGGGATGTCTGGCAACATGCCTTTGACTTGACAATATATCACAAAGAACAATATTACAGCTCCCAGGAGGAAATATTTCAGTGTAAGCTAATGGCAAGGGACTCTTCAGACCTTGCAGATTCTATTCTCACACTCAAGGAAAGGCAAGTTGCACTATGAGGGGATTTAATTTAGTTTCTAACCAAAATGAGCTGGTTTGGGGAAATTTTGCAACAGAAGCATATTTTGTAATTCCTCCTCTCACCCAGCAGTGCATCCCGGAAATCCAATGAAGTTTCCAAAAATAGAAAATACATTCATTATTACGCTCTACTCTCCCAGTTATTTCTCCTTTGGAGTTTTCACAAGTTTGAATCCACACATATGGCCTTCTCCCAATGCCTTGCATTATTCTCTGCTGGAAACTCCATTCCACTGCATCCATATAGATTCTTTTAGAGTTTGTATTTTTATTTCTGTCACTACCCTCGCTGAGTTCTTCTCTTACTGCAGGAAGGTGTTTTGGGGCTCTGTCTTACAAGCACTCACTCTAAAAGAAGTCAAGAGCTTTTAGACATTTATCAAATAACAAGTGTTCTCTTCCTCAATGTCACTTCATGTAACATTTGTACCAATTGCCTATTTGCCCATAAAAAGTCAAATCCTGCTTGCCTCACAGGACTTAATTTTTTTCTTTGTCACCAAATAAACCTTCCTTTCTTATCAATGACATTCCTTGGTATTACTGAATGCTGTTCTGTCAGAACACTAAACAGTGCATAGCTGATGTTAAAAAAAAAAAAAAAAAAAAAAAAACCACAATGGCTACCCTAGGTTAACAGCTCAATACATTATACACTACTCCACATTTTTCTGGAGTGGTTTGTTACACTTACAAAGAAACCTTATGATAGTTATATTGTAGTTCATGATATTTCCCTGTATTGGGCAAACTCTGCTGAGGTTTGTGACGTAAGCTTTTTCCACCCTACAGGTAAAGATGTGTCTCTCCACCTAGTGTTTGTAAGGGCCCATATATTTTTGCTGGCCAACAACTTGGATCTCCACATGCCCACATGCTACAGTTCCTTTCACTGTAGTACTCCGAATTCCCAAGTAACCTCTCATGTTAGGCACAATCTAGCTTCAAAAATGGACCAAATCCATAGTTTGCCAAGTTCTAGCAGCTTTGTTAAGCATCCATTCTGTTTTCTAGACTTTTTATTCAGATTCAGATCTTTTATTGGATATATCTTGCAAAGTAGTAGAAACTAGCTGCTTAACCGTTTCAATCTTACTATGGTTCCATCTGCTCAGTAAAACCATCTCTCCTCCAAAGTTCATTTTTGCAAAGAACACTGAATTCTTGAAATCTAGATTCTATGGAACAGATCCTTTGATTTAACTGAGTATCGTTACACCCTATTTGTAGGGTCACACATGGTCTAATTTTCTGCTGTTTATCTTGTCCTGTTAATAGCTCCATCAGAAGAGTATAGCACACTACCATGTGGTATGCAGTAGGTACTCAGATATAAGACGGTGTACACAGATTTTTCATTCCAGATGCTTGTAAACTACAGAAAGCAAGCTTTGGCATCTTTTCTCAGGTTCACGTGGCCTGCAGATCTCTTGCAGGAAGCAATTGAGGAATCTGCCTGCAACCACTCAAGAAGGGACACAAACCACTCCTGAAGAGGGCAATGCCTCACACAAAAGAAAGCCAGAGAAATTACTATTATTCGATGGCTTTCATTTTTTAGTACCTGCTAAGTCAGTCGTGCTACTCAGTAAAACCACTGCCATGCATGCTGTGAAGATAGGCTGGCCTTTTTCTGGATAAAGTTAACAGCTGCCTCAGGTTTTGCTGCAACTGTGCTTTTAAAAGAGCGTGAATTTCATGCAGGGTTACCTGCACCAGTGCATCACAAATCAAAGCAAATATTATGCCTGTCTATTTTAACAACAACAACAACCTGTAGTTCTCCAGATTTGGAATCCAACTTTTAGTCTTAAGTTTTCTGCACTATTTTTTGGACTCTCATCCTGCACAATAGCACCAGATCATAGTTTTATGGTCACTTTACTTAACCAAGAACAGAACAGGTTGTTACAGTAATAATTTGATAATAGTATTTGAAAAGATAATGTACCCAAGCAGATGTCACACAGAAAATACTCATATAGTAAAATAAATAATAATAATGTAGCTGCAAGTCATTGTCAGATCCATTCACAGCAACTGAGCTACAGAATGGGTATTACTGCCACGCAATTATGATTTTGAAGTTATAAGTTTCAACAGAGCATTGGGGCTTGCTCACAGAGTAGCAGCTGTCAGAAGAACTTCAGGAATGTGGCAAAGAGTGTACGGACATTTCTGGAGGTGTGAAAGGTCCCAGATGAAAAACTTCAGGAGTACGGTACTTTTCTAGAGAGGGTTTAATTTAAAATCTTTATAGGACATTATGGATTTTTGTTTGCTTGTTTGTTTGGTTTCTAATTTTTTAATATCAATAAAAGCATAGGAACCCAATCACAGAAAGGGGAGGTTGCATATCTCCCATTCATTTCACTTGCAAAAAGTACTCAGGTAGCATTTCATTTATAGTTTATCCTATGAAGCAGCCACTGAGAGGCTACTGGTAATTGAAAGCATCAGCTTGGTACATGGACAGCCCATTACAGAAGCAGTGCTGTTGAAATAAGAGAGCATGGATTATGCTAGAGAAGAAATGGAGAGGCATTGGGAATTGATTTCTATTTTCTTTTATGAATAGTATTTGTGAAACACATTTCCCCACACAGCTGAAGAACTCAGAGTTAAGTACAAGAGGCCTGTAGGGAGCTACTCCAGGCACCAAGCAGAGAAGGTGAAGCAATGTCTAAATGAGGGGCAACATCACAGACACAGCAATCAAGGCAATAGCTGCAGCCCCAGAACTGCTGATCAAAACTTTTTGCCAAGGCTCTGAAGCAGGAGCCCAAAAGCTACCATAAGAGCAAATAGGGTATGGACATTTCTCCATGTGTGAAAGGTAACAACTGAAAAAAATTCAGGAATGGCACACTTTCATTCCTACCACTGCAAAATTCCCTCTTCCTCCTTGTAAATCACCTACAAGGGGCAGCTGAACACAGCACTGGCCTACCTTTACAAACAGAATTTAAATACAGTTTGATTTACTGCTTGACTCTTGAGTTGAAACATCTATAGCTCTGTAAATGAAAGCAGTGAGCACTATTTATCAACATCTTCTGTTGCCGCTTCATTTTGCCTGTACAGAGATGCCATTCTGTGATGTCACCTCAGTGCAGCATGGGCATAATGGTGATGTTTGAGAACTTTCCATTGTACTCCCCATGCAGTGGGTACCACTGCCCTTCATCTTGCTGTCCAGCAGGATGAAGCCCAGCTGGTAAGGGAAATGGCTACTGATAAATACTTTAGTGAAGCTCAGAGAAATACATAAATAAATAAATGGATATTTATTCACCAGAAATATTGTCTATTTCTGTTCTGGATAAGCTAGTTGAATTGGCAGTCTCATTTTCTCCAGTCCCTCCAGTCTATGATAAACAAGAAGGTTGTGATGCTGCCTCAGGATTTATAATAGAAGAAAAGCTTTTTCAAGGTTCAAGTGATGAACCCTGGACCATTAGCACACATTTTAATTTTCTGGAGAAAACCTCTGGCAAAGCCAATGATTTTTTGTCCATCAGCTGTCTGAAGAAACACTGGAAAACAGTCGAGAGTGATAGCTTTCAGTCCATTTGGTGGGGTGATGGTGAAAACTGCATAATGATTTCTGAAGAATCTTCAGAAAGAACATGCTGGGAAGGAAAGGACCTCTAAGAATTTTTGAAACAGATTGCATGAAAAGTTTCATTGTTTGGCTCAAATTTTATGGATTCAGAAATATGCAATGGGATTTTCCAAGATCTGCCTCACTCAGTGAATTTCTAGCAGATGAAGCAGTAGCTTCTGATTTTAGCAAGGTGTGTCAGTTCCTCTACACGTGAAATAACTCTCAGGATATTCTAGTGGAATAGACTCACATTCAAATAAGATAAGCCGTTACAATAGAGGATGATTGTAGTAAAGATTCTGATCTTGTTTCTCAGCTCTTTCTCAAGAATTCTGGAGGTAGTATTTCTGAGTAGTGGAAATGATGATAAAAATATTTTGGTTATTTCCAACTACTTTGAACCTGTTAAACAGAAAAACAATCTCATCATATCGTAATTTTTCCCACTTGCTTGACATCTTGCTTAACCAGATCTGAAATTTTCTTGTAGCATTTGCTGAATATTGAGAAGATATGTCAGCATCGTATTGTCACCTACCTGTTCATTCCACGCAGAAGTTGGTGAAAATTACTGCTGTTTGGGTTTCTAAATCCCTTTTTATGCTTTTGAAAACCCTACACTTCTCCACGTGCAAATGGCAAAAATGTGTGTGGTTACTACTTAAGAGAACTGCATTGTAACATTTTATTTAGCCTAAACTTTATGTTTAAAATGACCCTGAGAGTCCTTTCTAACACTCATATTTGTTGTTTGTGATTCGAATTCTTTGTTATTATGTTTGTCTTTTTCAGTTTTGAAATGGTGTCAACTAACTCTTCTCCTTTGCATTTTTTAGTTATATTTTTACTATAACCCACATTTTACGAGAGATTATCCCCATCTGCTACAAAAGTGCAGATAAAGAGCTGGTCTAGCAAACAGAGCACCTGCTGCCTTCTCACTGGACCCAGATTTGAATGAAAGCCACATAAGAAGAAGCCCAGATGTCTGACTTGCATTCAGAATGGCTTCTGCAGAGCAAGGCAGTCCCTTTGCAGCAGCTCCACAGGACATGCAGACATCTGCACCCAGGATGTCCACACCTACTAAGCAATGTGCTAGGGCTACAACCCGAATCTGAGAAGCCTGTACATCATCACGTGCAACTATCTGCCACTTTAGGAGCCTGACGTAGCAGGAGGCAGGGAGAATTTTAATCCTCATGCCCCATTGCTTTTATGACAACACAGTGGCCACATCCCAGTCGGCAACAAATATGCTGCTTCTATTGCATCTGCGACTTCACCACACCACGTTATGCCTCCTGTGCCAAATCATCCTTTCACACCAGGGCTAGGACTTCCCACCTTTCCATTCATGTGCTCAGATTTAGTAGCTGTGCAGGCTACCTGGCCTAGCCTGCCTCTCTTCTGCAAACCATGGTTTTCAATGCCCACGCTGGTAGCAGCCTATGCTACTTCTATGCCAAAGCCACCTCACTGCCAAGCTCCAACCTACCCTCATTGCCCTAATCCAAATAGGGCTTATGCAAGCAATGGAGTTGGCCCCCAATGTGCTGTATACTACCAAAAGCAGAGATGTTAGATATCAAGCAAAGAGGTTGTAATAAATCTAGAAAAAAACTATCTGAATAATACATCTTTTTTCAGTTGTCCTGTCCTGTTTTTAGTTTCACAGTCACTATTTCTCTACTTGAGGGGTAGAAGGGCACGTCTTCAAGCAGATGAACTGCTTTATTCCAGCCCAGGACAGCAAAAGGCTCCAAGCTCTAGCGGTGCACTCAGCAAAACCCAGCAAACAGGCAACATGTGGCTCAACCAGTAGCTGCACCTGCAGTAAGGACTACTCAAACAATCATTCCTATAAAGCCCATGCTCCGTTTGTCCCCTCAGGTCAAACTAGTAGGAATAGAGACAGGGACTGCAGGGAAAAGGTTCGTAGTTCTCCTGCCCATATTACTATAAATTTGGGAATAACTACAGGATTTCAACTAGTAACATTACAAATGTCTTCTACACAGTCACGCATTTTACTTTGTCTCTGTTATGGATGATAATGCTTTTAGGGCACACTGGAAATAACGCTTTACAGCCCAGCACTGAGTGACCAATGCTCAGCACTGGCATCAAGCAGTGCTGTGGGATTCACAGGAAAGAGTGCTGTCAGCAAACAGTTATCTTTTTCTTCCTTCCCTCTCCTGTTTTTTACAGGTGAATCCCAAACTGAGTTTAGATTTTGTCCATCAAAAAATGAAGTAGAAGCAATTGATGTACAAGCAGTTTAGTGATTTGCCATAACAATGAAGCTGAGATTCTTAGCAACAGAGAGAAAAAGGCTGGATGATGTTTGCATGATGCATGATGCACTAATGATGTTCTTCCTACTGATGACTTGTGAAGACAAGCTCTTTTCTTCCACAGACAGAAATGTTCTCCAGAGGCCATGCCAGGATGCAAAGTGCTTACAAGCCCTGGGACTCTTCTGGTGATACAGCACGGCCACAGAGCCAAGGATCAACTTTTGCCAGGAGGGGAGAATCTGTTACCTTCTTGCTAAAGGAAAAAATCCTAATAAGACCATTTACTAAGCTTAGAGAAGAGGATTTAAATGAAGCAGTTAAACCAGATGCTACTTCATGATCCTGTTCCTTTTCACAGAACAGTGAATTTCACTTTTTGGTGAAAGCAGACCTGTCACGTGCTCTGGAGGATGCTCCATACTTCACAGTGATTTACATTAATGATCACAAGAAACAAGATTATGAGTTTGTAAGTCCAAAGTAAACATGCAGTGTTATGAATCATAGTCTGATCATGGAAAGATTTCTGACATTTTAAGACCTAAGAAAGACAGCTGAGCGTGTGATTCCACCCCCAAGTTAAACATCTGTTGTGATTTAAACTAGCAGGCAGCTGAGCACCACGCAGCTGTTTGCTCACTCCCTGCTCCCATCCCACAAAAAAAGGTGGGAAGAGAAACAAAAACAAACAAAAAACCAAAAAGTTTAAAAAAAAAAAACACACAGATTGAGTTAAAGACAATTTAATAGGACAGAAAAGGAAGGGATAATAATAATAATAAAAGAATATACCAAGCAAGTAATGCACAGTGCAATTGCTCACCACACGCTGACAGACGCCCAGCCAGACCCCAAGCACATGCACACCTCCCCCAGCCAACCCCCACCCCAGCTTTTATTGTCCCACATGACCCCACATGGTGCAGGACATCCCTTTGGCCAGTCTGGATCACCTGCCCTGGCTGTATCTCCTCCCAGCTCCTTGTGCACCCCCAGCCTCCTCGCTGGCAGGGCAGCACCAGAAGCAGAAAAGTCCTTGGCTCTGGGCAAGCACTGCTCTGCAGCAACTGAAACATCGGTGTGTTATCAGTGTTATTCTCATCCTAAATCCAAAACACAGCACCAGATCAGCTACTAAGAAGAAAATTAACTCTATCCCAGCTGAAACCAGGAAAACATCCATATGCCAGATTGTCATGGCTGGGACAGAGTTAATTTT
>VXAL01018530.1:0-24701 GCA_013399475.1 Chauna torquata
GAGGAGTTGGAAACCACTGTACATCTAGAAAACTATGACATAATCACTATCACTGAGACATGGTGGGTTGAATTGCATGACTGGAACACTGCAATCAATGGCTACAAATTGTTTAGAAGAGACAGGCTAGGAAGGAGGGGTGGGATGGTTGCCCTCTATGTAAAGAAATTGATTGTTTGTGAGGAGCTGTCTCTGAAAAATAGCCAGGAACAGTTTGAGAGCTTATGGGTAAAAATTAGGGACTGAGTTGACAAAGGAAACCTTGTGGCTGGTGTTTACTACAGGCTGCCTGATCAAGGGGAGCCTGCTAATGAAGTGCTCTTACTTCAACTACAGGAAGCATCACTGTTGCAGGCTCTGATCCTGTTTGGGGACTTCAATCACCCTGACATCTGCTGGAAAAGTAACTTGGCAAGCTATAAGCAATCCAGGAGACTCCTAGAGTACATCAAGGATGACTTCTTTGTCCAGGTAATAAATAGCCCAATGGCAGGAGAAGCATTACTGTACCTGGTACTCACCAGTGCAGATGAACTCATTAAAGATGTCAAGATTGGAGGCAATCTGGGCTGCAGTGATCATGTCCTGGTAGAGTTTGTGATCCTGAGAGAGATTGGCTTGACAAAGAGTAAAGTCAGGACCCTGAATTTTAGGAGAGTGAACTTCCAGTTGTTTAAAGAATTAGTGGATGAGATCCGCTGGGAAATTGTCCTTAGGGATAAAGGAACTGATCAGAGCTTGCAGCACTTTAAGGACAGTTTTTATAGAGCGCTTGAATTCTTGATTCTCATGTGTAAGAAATCAAGCAGGGAAGGCAGGAAAACAGTATGGCTGAGTAAGAACCTGGTGGTCAAACTGAAGTGTATGAACGAAATGCATAGACAGTGGAAGCAGGGACATGTAGCCTGGAAAGAGTATAGGGATGCTGCCCGGACTTGTAGGGATGGGATCAAGAAAGCCAAGGCACAGTTAGAGCTGAACTTGGCAAGGGATGCAAGAAGGGATTCTACAAGTACATTAGTCAGAAAAAGAAGACTAAAGAGAGTGTATGGCCTCTGGTAAAAAAGACTCATTGCCCTGCCTGTATTCACGTTTCGGATTGCCCTGACCCAGGTGCAGGACCTTGCACTTGGCCTTGTTGAACCACATGTTTTCCATCTCTTGAGACTGTCAAGGTTCCTCTGGATGGCATCCCTTCCCTCCAGAGTGTCAGCATTTAGAAGATATCATTTACAGTAGTACTGCTGGTAATCTGGTTTGCCTTTGTTATACCTCAAAAAGGAGAGGAAAATATGTTAAATATAGCTGCACAGAAAAGATTGGCCCAGTGGGACAATTTTTATTTGCAAACATTAAACAATGCTGCTGCTAAAGTTGGCAGGATTTCTTGAAGCTATATTGAACTAATGAATCTTAAGTTATGGATCACGTCAGTCCCCTGGCTGCAGTAGCCCATGTCTCTTCACATCCTCCCCTGCTTGAGATAGTCTTTCAGATACCTTGTTACCATAGCTGTTCGTCTGAGTATTCCCATGCTGAGATGATTAACATATAGGCATAGAAACCAGCATAAAGCCAGCATAAATGGGCTGCCATAACAATGAGAATCTCTAAATATCTTTTTTTTTTTTTTNTGTTGCCTTATATTATATATAAGGCAATATTATATATATAATATTATATGTAATATTAGGAAACAACAGTGAAACACCTGTGAATTGTCTCAAAGGAATTAGGGTGTGCTCCTCAAGCAGTCAACAGCCCATCTGAAGTGCCTCTATACCAATGCACGCAGCATGGGAAACAAACAGGAGGAGTTGGAAACCACTGTACATCTAGAAAACTATGACATAATCACTATCACTGAGACATGGTGGGTTGAATTGCATGACTGGAACACTGCAATCAATGGCTACAAATTGTTTAGAAGAGACAGGCTAGGAAGGAGGGGTGGGATGGTTGCCCTCTATGTAAAGAAATTGATTGTTTGTGAGGAGCTGTCTCTGAAAAATAGCCAGGAACAGTTTGAGAGCTTATGGGTAAAAATTAGGGACTGAGTTGACAAAGGAAACCTTGTGGCTGGTGTTTACTACAGGCTGCCTGATCAAGGGGAGCCTGCTAATGAAGTGCTCTTACTTCAACTACAGGAAGCATCACTGTTGCAGGCTCTGATCCTGTTTGGGGACTTCAATCACCCTGACATCTGCTGGAAAAGTAACTTGGCAAGCTATAAGCAATCCAGGAGACTCCTAGAGTACATCAAGGATGACTTCTTTGTCCAGGTAATAAATAGCCCAATGGCAGGAGAAGCATTACTGTACCTGGTACTCACCAGTGCAGATGAACTCATTAAAGATGTCAAGATTGGAGGCAGTCTGGGCTGCAGTGATCATGTCCTGGTAGAGTTTGTGATCCTGAGAGAGATTGGCTTGACAAAGAGTAAAGTCAGGACCCTGAATTTTAGGAGAGTGAACTTCCAGTTGTTTAAAGAATTAGTGGATGAGATCCGCTGGGAAATTGTCCTTAGGGATAAAGGAACTGATCAGAGCTTGCAGCACTTTAAGGACAGTTTTTATAGAGCGCTTGAATTCTTGATTCTCATGTGTAAGGAATCAAGCAGGGAAGGCAGGAAAACAGTATGGCTGAGTAAGAACCTGGTGGTCAAACTGAAGTGTATGAACGAAATGCATAGACAGTGGAAGCAGGGACATGTAGCCTGGAAAGAGTATAGGGATGCTGCCCGGACTTGTAGGGATGGGATCAAGAAAGCCAAGGCACAGTTAGAGCTGAACTTGGCAAGGGATGCAAGAAGGGATTCTACAAGTACATTAGTCAGAAAAAGAAGACTAAAGAGAGTGTATGGCCTCTGGTAAAAAAGACTCATTGCCCTGCCTGTATTCACGTTTCGGATTGCCCTGACCCAGGTGCAGGACCTTGCACTTGGCCTTGTTGAACCACATGTTTTCCATCTCTTGAGACTGTCAAGGTTCCTCTGGATGGCATCCCTTCCCTCCAGAGTGTCAGCATTTAGAAGATATCATTTACAGTAGTACTGCTGGTAATCTGGTTTGCCTTTGTTATACCTCAAAAAGGAGAGGAAAATATGTTAAATATAGCTGCACAGAAAAGATTGGCCCAGTGGGACAATTTTTATTTGCAAACATTAAACAATGCTGCTGCTAAAGTTGGCAGGATTTCTTGAAGCTATATTGAACTAATGAATCTTAAGTTATGGATCACGTCAGTCCCCTGGCTGCAGTAGCCCATGTCTCTTCACATCCTCCCCTGCTTGAGATAGTCTTTCAGATACCTTGTTACCATAGCTGTTCGTCTGAGTATTCCCATGCTGAGATGATTAACATATAGGCATAGAAACCAGCATAAAGCCAGCATAAATGGGCTGCCATAACAATGAGAATCTCTAAATATCTTTTTTTTTTTTTTTCATTCTTTGCATTAGAATAACATTTTACTGGATTCTTAAAAAAAAAAAAAAAAAAAAAGATGATGATTATAGGCTGCCATACCACATTAAGTATCTTTGGAATTACATGTATGCTATTACATTTTTATATTGTGGTACAGTATTGCTAAAAGTTTGGCAATAATTGTTGTTATTTCAAATGGTGTTAAACACTCGAGAAATTTGGGCCTGAAACAGTTGCCTATATATTGGTGTATAATACCAATCCAAAGTTTGTTTCAAATGTTTCCCATTTTTAATGTTTAGGGATGACAAAGTAAAAGTTTTTGATTTTTGTTTTTCTCCCCCTGTTTAAATACTGTGAATACAGTGCTTAGGTTGGTTTTCTCTCCTCAACTCCTATGTCTAGTATTTCCAAAGCTGGTTGAGATGTAGCTGCCAAAACTTTTGAAATTAGATTTGAAAATTTTGTGGAGAGAGAGATTTTGTATCTGATTCACAAAATAAATTTCTATGTTTGCCTTTGCATGTTTGGGGAACATCATGGTTTTGGCTAGGATAAAGTTAATTTTCATCATAGAGGCTTGTATGGTACTATGTTTTGGACTTTTGATGAAGACAGTGTTGATAGCACACCAATATTTTAGTTGTTGCAGAGCAGTGACTAAAAGGACTTGCCCAGAGCCAAGGCCTTTTCAGCTTCTGGTGCTGCTCTGCCAGCGAGGAGGCTGGGGGTGCACAAGGAGCTGGGAGGGGACACAGCCAGGGCAGGTGACCCAGACTGGCCAAAGGGATGTCCCACACCACGTGGGGTCATTTATGCTCAGCAATAACAGCTGGGGGAAAGAAGAAGGAGGGGGGGGGCATTCGGAGTTGAGGTGTCTAGGCATGATGAGCCCTGCTTTCCTGAAGTGGCTGAACACCTGCCTGCCCATGGGAAGTAGCGAATAAATTCTTTGGTTTACTTTGCTTGTGCACACAGCTTTTGCTTTCCCTAGTAAACTGTCTTTATCTCAACCCATGAGTTCTCACACTTTTACCCTTCTGATTCTCTCCCCCATCTGGCTGTGGGGANGAATAAATTCTTTGTTTTACTTTGCTTGTGCACACAGCTTTTGCTTTCCCTAGTAAACTGTCTTTATCTCAACCCATGAGTTCTCACACTTTTACCCTTCTGATTCTCTCCCCCATCTGGCTGTGGGGACAGTGAGTGCTTACCTGGGTTAAACCATGGTGGTGGTGGTTGTGGTGGTGGTGGGCAGGGGGTAGAAATCAAAAAGGCAACAGAGAGCACAACTACAGTGAAAAAAGTGGTGAGAAATATTATCTACCAGGAAGTATTTTGTGTTTTTTCTTTTTCTTCTGCATAATATAGCCTGAAACATGCAAGGCATACATATTTCCATACATGTAAATAAACTTGGTATTTTAGTGGGAGAACTTTCTCATTTAGTATAAACTTAGATGTTCAGATGGTCTTTTACTTTCTAATTCACGGCCCAAAAGTGCATATTCTGTCCCAATATCCTGACACAAGATGTCAAGTTCCTATGAATTGTTTTTTCTCTGTTGCTATGGTGTTCCCTTAAATATTGTTTATGAGAAATAATTCTACTAATTTAGTTTTTAATTGGTAGGCCTTCAGTTATCAAATTCGTTTAAAAGTGGTGTGGTCATTCCCTTTCTGCTTTTTACAAAAAAAAATATTTATTTTTTTCCCAATATGTTACAAAAGATTTATACACTGTCATGTTCTTCAATCAAATTGTCATTAATTTTTGCCTTTGAATTGTAATCAATGTGCAGTGTGAATTTACAGTATATAACTACCAGCTCCCTATATAGGCACTTACTGCTTGTTCTGTACAGGATGACTCATTTTACTACAGAATTATCATAACTGTGATCAAATACTTTTTTACTGTGTTCCAGCTATCTACTCTGCGCACTGTTATTTTTGTTAGTATCATACCAGTTGTTCTTAGTATAGCAAAAATAAATTAATTTCTCTCCTCAGTGCAGATCTATAGTTTTCAAACCTTTGAACATGTCATGGCTGTATAAACCTGAAGCTAAGTTAGTGTACCCTGACCCAGTTGCTGAGGGTGCTTGACTCTCAATTTTCGGTACCTCCAAAATAAAGATTTTAGAATACACATATTATTTTATATTTTATTTTTATAGTTGTTATGCTTTTATATTGTAAAGACCTGAATAAGACATACAGCATTTATCACAGAACAGGAAATCTGTTGCACAAACGCCATATTTCACTGAAACTAACCCTAGCTAGTAGTCACACTGTTGATGTGTTTTACAGTTCCCTTATTGGTGCAGGTATTGGAAAAACTAATCTAAAATGAATTTAAAAAGCACACTGTGTTAAAACTGAAAGATCAGTTTAGTTAAAGTAAACTTTTTTATTTTAAAAGATAAAAATAACTATACAGTTTTAGCAGTACATTCTTGTAAAGTATTTTATTTTTAGATGTGCAAAGTAAAGATAAAAAATTGCATATTGGATCATTCACCTTAATGGTATCATAATAAGCTCCCTTGTCTATAACACTAAGATTAAGAAACTTGATTAGGAAACAGTTTCAGAACAGTTTTATTTATATTTATTTAAAATACATACAAGTATGTTTTAAGGAGTGCCATAGCTGACCACAGAAAAACACATGCAAAGTAGTGAGAAACTGGCAGGATAACTGCTTGGTACTTTAAATGTTAGGGCAGTACTGACTTTGACTCTAACAAGGTTGAGTAGCACTGAGATATTTCAAAGAAACTCTGCTTCTCTGTGAACCCTGTATATGGTCTTGAACAGCTGCTGCATTTTGGCTCAGAGACAGGAATATAGGAAGCAGTTCCAGTGAAGTCTCTTTATTATTCTTACCTACTCACAGAAGCAGAACCAATTTTTAAATGGTATTGTTACATCTCAGTTTTTTTAATTAATCCTTATTTCTTTCTCTTATTCAGTTCTTGCTTTATAGTTTCTCTTTACCTTTTATATATTAGTTTCACCATTATCTGTTTCATAAAATATGCTAAACATTTTGCAAGGACACTGCAACTCAAGTAAGAGAAATGATTGGATCATTGCTATAAGCAAAATTGAATAATACATAGTAGTGCATGTGTACGAAAAGTGATAGTTCAGAAATTTAACATTAATTCAGTTTTTAACTAGTTTGCTAATATAAGTTTCTCCTTTGAATAAAGCATGGGAAAATTTGAAAGATTTTAGCAAACAGTATCTGTGTGAAAGAAAGATTTGCAAAATTAGACCATTTTAGTTGAAAATGTAATTCATCTTGACTCTGGAAAAGCAAGCTATTTGCAGTTCAGCATTTGATAGTAGAATTTACCATCTAGTTAATTAACACATACTAATAAATATATATTTTTTTGATCCTTTGACACTAATATGATGAACCTCATGTGTATCAATATGACTAAAATTCCAATAGTACATGATTTTGCACTGAGCTTCCACTTCCAGAAACATTACCTCACAAAGAGCAGTAGGAATTTTCAGAGAATTATGGTCTACTGCCCACTACTGCTTCCCTCCACCTCATTTCAGTTTAGAGTCCTGATATGGAGTCCCAGCATAAGCTTTGTTACAGTAGTTCCCTTCTTCAGTGAATTACACCTAGTTTATAAAACCTATCAGCTCTGAAGCATTTCCTAATAGTCACTGCGCTTGTATTTTGCTTTGTTTTGTTTTTCCCCTTAGCCTCTGTTGCATCTGCTTAGGATGTGGTAATTTGGGGAAAATATATAATGTTTAGTGGCTCAAATTCATTTGGTTCACTAATGTGGTAAACTGAATATGTAATGATTGCTAACTGAAAAGTTGACTATCAAAGGTTATAAGTAGCACAGCTTTCATCCACTACACCCTAGGCAAAGCAGAGTTGGCTCACACTATGCACTGTGTAAGTTCACATCAGTTCACCTTGTGTCTGATTATTTTGAATGAGTGGATACTTCTGAGTGGCAAAGCTCAGAGATGCTAGTTGAAGTCCTCAAAAAGCACAATTATGCCAGCTGATGGCTCTGCCCCAACAAATTAGTCATGACCAGAGTAATTAGGCCCACAGGGCTGATGCAGCTACACTGCTTACAGCTCTAGAGCTGGCTTGGCATTTGTTCAGGAACCCCTGCAATGCACTGTATAAATGACATAAATTAACTTTCTTCCACCAGAACCCGTTTCACATTGGTATTGCTTCAATGGGAGGAATAAATGTGTGCATTATTTACCTGGGTAAATGCAGTCCATCTGAGATGCAGAACTTAGTGTTATCTTTACTTTTGTTTTGTTAATACCATTGCTTACAGTTTATTATTTTATTTTGGTTATTGCTCTACTTTTCATTATCTCAGAGGGAACACTTGCTATGTATTTTGCTTGAGAGAGAGAGAGAAACGTAAATATAAAACACAAATAGGTCACAAAATACAAACACAGGATAAACCAAAATGCTGGGATACAAGGGAGATGTTTACGCTAATTATACTGAAAGAGTCAGATAGAACTACTAAATACATGACTTTTGACATTTCCAATAAATGCAGGTATTCTCTTTTCAGATCAGTTCCTGCAAAGGCTAGGTAACTTCCATATATTATCAATTTTATATTATTCATCATATTTTCATTACCTTTATTTGGGTCTGTATGTGTTTTTGAGGGGGTTTTGGCTCTTAGACTTTGACTTTGTCCATGATTAAAACTCTCAGAGTTATAGTAATAACACCCAAAACTTTTCTGTTTAAAAAACATCTAGATAATCACATGTATTTCTTCAATCAATAATTTTAAATAACTTTAAGAATTTTTATTTAGGATACAGGTGATAAAGTTGTCTTTGAAACAGGGTTAATTTTAAGGTATAGCTGAAGAATATAGTAATTTAAGCTGACATAAAAAGATACATCTGAAAACTGGTGTTAAAATGCTGAATAATGTCATCTGTATACTGATTTACATGACCAAATTTCACAGATATTATTTTCATGTGTTATAAAGAAATTTTATTAGAATCACAAATTTTCTTACTTGTGACAAAATTTTTCAGTTACTTTAAGGTTAAGGCAGCTGTCAGAATTTTGTAAAATGTAGGTCAGTAACATGGATTTGTGATGTACTGAGGAATGACTTGTACATAATGTGGAGTGGCTCATTCAGCAATCAGCATGTATTCTGATAAGCAGATTTTTTTAGAGAAGGAGGAGGACTTCAAATCTGATGTATGTGCTGTCAAGTGTTTCATTCATGAAACCATTAATTTTGAATAAATGTAATCATCCCATTATAGGCTGCTGTGCTTTGCCAAGTATAGAATCTCTATTTGTGGACACTAAAGAAAATCCTTAGCGAGAATATACCATCAGAACTCTGTAACAGCAATGTGATATGGCTGATGTGTCAGCAATATCATTAAAATAGACCCCTCCCAGAGTTTTCCCACACAAAGCCACCCAAGTCAGGCAGTTCCTTTCTCATTGGTGTCTTTTAGCCTCTTGTCCCTCCTTTCAAGACTGCTCAATACAGCTGTGCACTTCCCTTGTTTCATCTCCTGTCTCATCCTTCAATTCCATGTTGCTGTTATGAATACATAGTGCAACACATGGCAAGATTATGTTGCAAGTTTTCATACATGTGCAGTGTCTATGTGTGTGTCACACACAAAAAAATTATGGATGTGTGTCAAAAAGCTGGTTAAAAATGTTGTGTG
Source organism: Chauna torquata (assembly GCA_013399475.1). Taxonomy (NCBI): domain Eukaryota; kingdom Metazoa; phylum Chordata; class Aves; order Anseriformes; family Anhimidae; genus Chauna; species Chauna torquata. The sequence continues at coordinate 9,177 of VXAL01018530.1, forward strand.
TAAATTTCCTAGTCTGGGATTGCCACAGTGACTTGTCTAAAGGAAGCACAGAATTTAGTGCTCCTAAAGCATTTGAGACATTTTAATTGTGCATAAAAGCCTGCCTCATTTGAATTGTATAATCCTAAGTACAGTTCCACTGTCTTGCAGAAATACATTTTCTTGTAGTACTGAAACTCTGGGATCAAGAGTTAATAAGTTTTCTTGTTGTTTATTATAAATACAATAACATCTTGTGTCCATATGAGGTTCGGAGGCCCACTGTTCTAAGTGTGTTAGGGAATGAAAAGGCATTTCTACTCTGAATATCCTAAAGGCTTCTTAGTAACTTAGGATCTGATATTAAATATGCCCAATGTTTTTCTCTTTTCAATGACTCTTTTGCTTTATGAGTTGTTTTGAGCTGTAGGAACAAGTTGTGCTACTTCTATTAAACATGGTGTCATACAACATCAGGAAATCTGTCTCTTAGCATGCTGCGGAAAGCCTGTCTTTAAATGGCAACATCTGGAGCTTATGAGACTAATAAGACAATCAAACAGAAAAATCTTTGCTGTAGTTCTTATTTTCTCAGTATCTTAGTTTCTAGGCAGCAGGTAGATAAAATAGTTTCCCATAACAATGTTTCAGAAATGGCTATCAGAACATGTAAAATGTTACGGAGATGAGCTAGATATTAGAGCAAAGAGAGAGATGTTCCATCGAGGAGCTAAGCTTCTTTTTCAATCATTGGCTCTTCTTAGAAAGATAAGTCATCTCCTTCTTTCCAATAACTGTTATATTGGCTGTTTCTTCAGTGTTAGGATCAGAGATTATATGACCGTTAAAAGTATCATAGTTCCTCTTCCTGAACTTCCAGTGCTTCTTTCTGAGTTGTTCTGACATTTTAAACAGCCTGTTCTTTAGGTCACTTTATTCATTACAAATGTTACAAATCAAGGAATATATGATTCTGTCCCAATTCTTTATATATCTTTTATTATTGTTATTATTGTTGTTGTTATTATTATTATTATTCCCAGGATAATTTCACCTTTTATTTTAATCTGGATTTGCTTAACACCATTGTAAAAGGTTGTTCTTTCCCTCAGCACCCCAAAATAATGCTATAGTGTCCCAAGACACCCTCATCAGAGATGTTCCATGTGTAACTTATGTGGATGTGATTTGTACTGGGTTTTCAGTCTTTTCTTCCTTCCCTTTTGAAATGTTATTGTTCAGGGCAGATCCATTCCACAATTGAAGGGATGTCATGGTTTAGGCTGGGATAGAGTTAAATTCTCTTTGTAGAGGTTCACACAATGCTGTGTTTTGGATTTTTTGATGAAGATAATGGTAATGTTTTCAGTTGCTGCAGAGCAGTGTTTACACAGAGCCAAGGACTTTCCAGCTCCTCATATTGCCCTGCCAGCAAGGAGGCTGGGGGTGCACAAGAAGCTGGGAGGGGACAGGACCAGGACAGCTGACCCAAACTGACCAAAGGGATATTCCATACCATATGNTTTTTTTTCTTTTTCACGATTCTCTCCCCCATACCACTGGTTTGGGGGGAGAGTGAGCGAATGGCTGTGTGGTGTGTAGCTGCCTGCCGGGTTAAACCACAACAAGGGATCAAGAGCAACTGTGTGTTTTTTAGTGTTTTTGTTGTTGTAGTTATTTTTGTCTTCACTGATGTTTTCATTCCTTTTAGCCTGGTAATTTTGCAGAAAAGATTGAGAGAGAGAGAGAGAGAGAAAGCGAGAGAGAATTCCACATGGAAATGCTCAGCATTATAACAACTTGGTACCTCAGGAGGGCAAGAAAACTAAAACGTCCAGGAAGCAGTACAATGTTTCAGTTTCAGCAAAAGCACGGTGTTCATTTGCTGTGTCTCTGTGTGACAACTAACCATTCTAGTGCAGGAAGGCAAATGCTGCAATTCTGAGTTATGAAAGACCTGTAAGCCATTGGCATTTACTAAGACAAATGTTCAAATATCTATTTATGCTGTGATATCTGTTAGACTTTTATATATTCTCCTCAATAATCTACACTTACCAATGTATTTTGTTGAATCTGGAACGCCAAGAACAAAAAGTAAATGGTTAATTTTTTCACATTTATAAAAAAGATTCATTAGGCAATGAGGAGCAATTTATCATAGCGAAAATGCACAGAAAGAAACATGCTTGAGGCGCTCTTCATTTGAAAAATGTGAGAGACAGCTCTTTCTGATTGTGCAGTCTGACAACACTTTATCTGTTTCTACTACAGGTATTATGTTAACTCTTCACTAACCTGCACTGAAAGATCATAAAACCTTTGGTACCTCATAAAGACCCTCAATGGCACATTGAAGGTGCTACTCTGGAGTATTACATCAAATATTTTAGGGAGAAGACAAACTTGAAAAAGTACTTTCACCTAACCAAAATATTAATCATCAAAAGCAAGGAGTCTAGGAACAACTTCTATATTTTTCCTTTTTTCCCTCTTTTTAGTTCACTAGTTCTTGAGGTCATATCCCTACCTATGAATAAGATGAAAAAGAAAAAAAAAAGTTATTCACTTAGTTTAATTAATATTATTTAAATAGCTTATAAAGTTGAGAACATACTGTAGAAGTATTATGCAAATGTTTGCAAATCTAATTTCTTACATTACCATGTTCAGATGTCCAAATATTGACATTTGTGGCCTAGGGTTTCTGTGCAGAACGGAAGTTTACATATGAAAAAACTAGATTTCCTGGCTGTTAACGAGTAAAATTGCCAATGAAATATAGAGAAAACTACTGAATTCTCATTTAGTAACTAGACCTATATATTTTCTTACCCGAAATTATACATGCAGATTATATTCTGTATGTTAAAAGGAGAATTATGCTTTTTAATATTCATTGTTTATGTTTTTCTCTTGTTTATTTCAGTCCTGCAAATGATTTTTTCTTCTTTCCAAGTCCTCTTAAGCCCCCTAAGCGCATGGGTTATGTTCTAACAGCCAACCAAGATAAATGATCTTGTTCTGTTATTCTGGCAGAGCAACATAACACCAGTGGGCCCAGGTGACTACATTTTAATACTTCTATACAACTTCCCGTTTGCATAACAAGAAATTTATACAGTCTGCTTGACTTATATAACTAAACAGTAAAAAGATCATTTTCTGCCCATGCAAAGCTTCAAACTCAAAACACGCTTTCTTATCTCAAGGGTACTCAAGACACAAATGTGATGGATTTGGCTGAAGAGAGTTTTGCTTTGATAGTGTAGCAATGTTCACAAAGGAAAAATGTTGAAAAAGGTTCCAAACCTGGCATCCGCTAATTACAGTGATTAAAATCATCACAGAGCAACTATTCTCTTAACCTCTTCCTAACTTCGAACATCTGAGGCTACATGCTGTTTCTCTTACGCAGAGGAAAAACAAAGTGTAGGTAAACACAAAATGGTTTGAGGCCTGAATACGGGCAATGCTCTATTAAGTCTGTTGAAGGAGTAGGCTTCTTGCAGCACAGATTAAAGTCTGGTCAAGGCATTAAGAGAACAATACCATTCCATACTTACTGCTAGAAAAACAATACTTATCTCGTGTCTCTGTTCTATTTTTGTGTTTTCACTCACTCACACTCTATCCCACTAGTACATATGTCACAACTCCCTTACATTGAAGATCACCATCTACTTTCATCTCTCCTTATCCCAGTTTGTTTTCAGGTATTCTTTTTGTTGTTGTTGCTTTTTTTGTTCAGGGTTGGCAGAGCATTGCTCTGTTACTATTATTCTAACAGCATTTTTTTTTTTCCACTGGAAAAGAAAAGTGGAAGATCCTTTCCCAAGGACCAGTTGACTCTTACACTGATCCCTATTTTGTCTTAAAACCTTTACAAAAGTAATTCTTGACAGGGTAACAGAGAACAATTTCCCACATGTTTCTGCAGAGCAGGAAACTTTCTGTAGCTGGATTGTGAATGGAAGCTGCCTAAAACAATCTGGAGTTAGGATGGGGATGATTATTAACTCCAATGAAAATTTTCATAAAACACATATTCTGGAAGAAGCTTTTCATCAACCACTTTGAAGTTATGACAGATTTCAAGTATTGATTTGTGAAATTAAAGCATTTTATTGTGTTTTATCAGCATATTAATAATGCTGAGTTAACAATATATTTGCTTCAGAGCTTATTTTGAGTTCGAGTATGATTTCTGCAAGCACCACAAGTAGTCTTGAACTTGCACAGGAATAGTGCATTCACTCAAAAGCATCCTTGGATAAGGGGATCTTTTAGAAGGTGAGTGGAATTTACATTTCAGAAAAAGATCAGAAGAGAATGGATAGCTCTTGCTGTTGGCAGAATTTTTATGCAAGATGAAGTTATTGTTTTAGATATGTGTGAAGATGAGCCTCCTCTCAAGGAATACTATGGATATAATTTCAAAAAAATGGTCTTTTCAAATGCGAAGTAACAGATGTAATTTACAAAGAGAACTACAGTCCGTGAACAAGATAAAGGTTGAGACCTGCATGCTGAAAAGTTTTCTTGACGTTGTTTCCTTTTTTAATTATTATTATTTTCAGATTTTCAAGGTATTTGTCTTAAATGTAGGAGGTACTATTGATTTTCCAGACTTAATGGAAAAAGGACAGCCATGGGTGAGTTTGTTGTTTTGGAGGGAGAAGGGTTTCTTTTGCTTTGTTTTAGCTGCATCCTTTGGAGTTTCCCTTAATATATATTTGCTTTAAAATGTAAGTCTCACAGACAAATTCAGATTGCTAAACTCCAATGTCAGCAAGGTTTCTGGCTCACAGTTTATGAGAACGCTTAGTCCAAGATACCTTAAGAAATATTTTTTTCGAAATATTTTTTTCCAAAATATCAACTACTGCTGAATTTTCTTGAAAACTTGTCTTAAAGAATCACAGAATCACAGAATGGGCAGGGTTGGAAGGGACCTCTGAAGATCATCTAGTCCAACCCCCCTGCTGAGCAGGATTACCTAGAGCACATTGCACAGGATGGTATCCAGGCGGGCTTTGAATATCTCCAGAGAAGGAGACTCCACAACCTCTCTGGGCAACCTGTTCCAGTGCTCTGTCACCCTCATAGTAAAGAAGTGCCCCCTCATGTTGAGCCAGAACCTCCCGTGTTTCAGTTTGTGCCCATTGCCTCTCGTCCTGTCGCTGGGCACANTCAAGACCTGCTGGCAACACTCTTCCGAATGCACCCCAGGATACCGTTGGCCTTCTTGGCCACCAGGGCACATTGCTGACTCATGGTCAGCCTGCTGTCCACCAGGACTCCCAGGTCCCCCTCTGCAGAGCTGCACTCCAGCAGGTCACCCCCGAGCTGTACTGGTGCTTGAGGTTATTCCTCCCTAGGTGCAGGACCCTGCACTTGCCCTTGTTGAACTTCATGAGGTTCCTCTCGGCCCAGCCCTCCAGCCTGTCGAGGTCCCTCTGAACGGCAGCACAGCCCTCTGGGGTATCAGCCACTCCTCCGAGCTTTGTGTCATCAGCAAACTTGTTGAGGGTACACTCTGTTCCATCGTCTGGGTCGTTGATGAATAAGTTAAACAACACTGGACCCAGTACTGACCCCTGGGGGACACCGCTAGCTACAGGCCTCCTAGACGCACTAGTATAAACTGTTTGCTTATTTGTTTGCTATTGGTTTAATAAAATTTCATATTTGAGAAGATTAGCTCATCCAAGTGGCAATGAGCACAGATGCCCAAACTGATTCTCTACCTCTGAATTGCAGGTGAAGAGTGTTGCAATATATGTTTTTTCAAAAAATGTTTGTATCAGCACAGCTTTGGGACATACTCAAAATCTCACTGTAATCCAAAAATTGGAAAAACAATTATATTTTAAATTATTACACCTGAAATGATGTATTTAATAAATATATTAAAATTCCAGTGGTTAAGCTTCTGCAGAAAAGCTATGAATGGAAATCATAAGTGCATCAGAGCTGGGGAAAAATATTTAGAAATGAAACGCCTATGGCTTTAAAAAGATTTTAGAATAGCATAATGTGTTCCAGTTATTCAATAAGATATGAAGAAGTCCTATGGAGAGAAAGGTAGAATTCATTTCACTGGAAAGAAGGAAAAAAAAAATCCAAATATGCTTTATTCCATAGCAGAATATTTATTTCCAATTCTAATATGAAGAGCTATTAAAAAAAGAATCTTTCACATGTCTCAATTGAAATTCTTTGTGCTGTATATTTGATGTTTAGATTGGCATTTCTGCCTACTAGAAAATGCCTACTAGCCTGTCCAAAATTATACTGAAATGTTTTCATGAACTGGCATCTAAATTCATGAGCTGAGCCACCAATGTACCGTGAGAATTCTGGTATTAGAGTCAGAATAGCTGAGGTTGGAAGGGTCCTCCTGAGGCCACCCTTGCTCAAGCAGGGTCTTCTAGAGCAAGCTGCAGATCCTTCCAAGATGCCCTTCTTTTTCTAGAAAATTCAAGATGAATACTTGTGTTTGAAATGGCTACTCCTTTAGGCTAGACGATTTTGTAACTAATTCCACCTCTGGTCATCATTTATGCTGGCTTGCTGGCAGTTAAACTAATGACTTTGCAGATGAATTTGTCAGACTGTTCAACAGAGGTTTTTGTGGACTATGCTGCATTGTGATGTTTAAAGGCTGAACATACTACAGAGTAAGTAAGATTTGTAGGAGGAACAGATCAAATAAACTAGGCAAAATATGAAAGTAGAAGAAATGTATAACTGTGCCCAGAAATGGTGGATATATTACTACTTACATGTGGAAAAAAGTACAATGAGACTTTATCAGGGACTAATGGCATCATTACTGGCCATAAAATTTCCTGCTTTGCCCCCACCTTTCATCTGAACTGCCCTACCTCCTCACAGTATTTCTAGATAGAAACAGTGCTTTACACTAATGTAATCAAGTGATAGATCTCTCACAGAAATATCTATAGCAACTTTAAGTTACCTGTGTTCAAACTGGATTGTCAGATCTCAATTTAATTCACCATGAATACTATTTTAAGCTAAATTCAAATATTATTTTCGTTATATGATTGTGGTTTTTATCTCTGGAGAAGACCTGCAAATCTTTTTCTTAGTTAATAATAAAAAAGCTCAATTTCATTTCTCATTTCATGGGAAAGCTGAGACCTTCTTAATTATTGCATCTTTAGCATGAGACATTCTTAAAGGACTTCTAGCACTTTGAATAAATTTTAAATCCTAATGGCATCTTCATGAATATAAATGTAGTAGCACTGCAGGGAACTTTATCACAGCCTCAAATCAAGTTGATTTTTTGATGCATTTTGCCACAGTAGTCTGCAAAAATACAGAGTTTTTGAAAGTCAATTCTAGGTCACTTTGATTTGAGTTTAAGTTAAGAAAACTAATTCCATGTTCCCTTCAAAATGGTCAATAGTTGCATTTTATTATTGTGTACATGAAATGTACATGTATAAACGTGAAACGTCATCTGATTCACAAATATAGTAAACCCTCTGTTTTTGTAAGCAGGTAGAACTGATGACAACTAAGACTTTGTAAGTGTGTTACTGAGAAAGTATATATTTAAAATGGTAACACTGTAAGAACTATGCAGTACTGAACATTTTTCAGCATCTTCATTTCTCAATTTTATACCTAAAAATTTTACATAAATTTAAAACAATATCTCACTTGTAACAGTGTGTACTTGGTATGAAAAAAAACCTGGCAGGTAAACCTGAAACGTAAGATATATCTTTCTCTCTAGACTAGACTATGACTGAAAAGTTGTTAAGAGTTCATGTCAATGCCAGTTATGTTCCATTCTATGTTAAGTCCAAGTTATTTCTAATTTGCCTCTTGCCAGCACTACTAAATACCTGGACTAAGGCTTATCTCACCCAGCTGTTGAAACCTCCAGGACTCTTACAAACAAAGTACACAAGCCTGGTTGTGCTTACCGTGACATCTAGTATGGTTGGATGGGTGTTGCAACTGGCTGCCTCTCAACAGTTAGTTCACCCAGCTGCATACGTGTCTTGCAAATGTCTCATCCAGTTGTAATAAGCAGAAACCATTGCTAGAGAAACACACTTGTTTTTATGCATCTCTTGTGGTATGGTGCTAAAGAAGATAACTACCACTACTTACGTAAGTTGCCAATATTTAATACAGAGAAAGCTTTAGGTATTTGAGGGCCTTATCCTGCTGGCGTACAGTTAAACTAGTTACAAGCTTGCCTGTCACACTCAACCATGTCAGGCACTGTGTGACCAAGTTTGAGGACTCAGGGGAGCAGTTCTGTACAAAAAGAGCTGAATATTCACAGGTACGTTAATGTTAAAAAAGGAGTTACCTAATAAGTTAATATGTCAGCAGAGGATTATGGGAAGAGGAAATGGCAGTTATGGATGTAGACATCTACATCCATATTCTAAGTTCTTCTTTGGATCTTATTCTTAATGTATCATCTTAAATGTAAGTTAATGTGTTTGAGAAGAGCTTTTATCAAACTCATTGAAAAGCATAGGTGACTTTTTCTCATTGACTATTTCTAATGTAGCTGACTGCTGATTGTTAAGTCACTGCCAATAACTTGGAAAAGCAGTAGATCTGAGTCTTGTCACAGTCAGAAATTTTATTTTTCTTAAAACTTCAGAGAAAAATTTAATCTCTAGGACACTTTGACATCCAAAAAAATGTCAAATCAAGATCATTGCCCAATTTCTATCACTTGTTACTGATTTAGGAAGATTTAATTCACAGATTAGTAATATGCATCTGCTAGCAGTTCAGATAGATGGATTCCTGCCTCTGTTTGGTAGATCCAGTAAATACTATCTTGGTAGAAATCACCAAAAAGGACTTGTGTTTTATTGTGATTAAAACTGGAATGTCTTGTAAAACTGTACCTTATATATAGGCATTTTGGAGCTTCTGAAAATATCAGTTATTTCAAGTTTTATTTTCCTTTCTAATGCAAAGACAAAACACAGTGTCTTAATGGTATTTAGTGTCCTAGCTCCTCTAAAACTAAACAGTAGTTGTCGAAGATAAGTATTTTGAGTATCTGGGCACAAAGGATTTCTCATCCACATTAATCATATCAGATGGTAGATACTACTATTCCAGCTAGCTACTGTATTATCTGTAATTAATTTTGTGTAACAGGAGATCACTAAAAGGGATCATATGAGAGGGAAAAGCATGTAAAAGAATAATTTTTTTTTTTCCGTAAAGAATGAATTAAGCAGTGAAAGTGATGAAATATCTAGGCATAAAGCACATGACTTGAGTAGTGTGTATAACCCATAAATTAATGATCAGGTTCTCACTGAATTAATAGGAATCTGAATGAGTCTGCAAGGTGTGTTGTTATACTGGCTTTCATACCTATGTAGCGAATAGTACCTATATAGTATATATATTCCACTATCTGTTGCAGATTCACCACAGTAGGCAGCTAAGCACCACACAGCCACTTTGTCACTCCCCCTCAGTGGGATGGGGGAGAGAATAAAAAAAGATAAAAGTGAGAAAACTGGTGGGTTGAATTCAATAGGTAAAGCAAAAGCTGTGTGCACAAGCAAAGCAAAATAAGGAATTCATTCACTACTCCCCATTGATTATTTAAGGGATGGACTCCAGTGAATGGTGTGCTGGAACTCTTAACTTACGGGAGCATATGTAGTATCTGTTGCATGAAAATTAGGTATGTTCCTGCCTTTGAGGATGTATTTGACTGACAACAGAAGGCGTTCATTCAGTACTAAATTCTGGATGAACTGTAGCAGTTGGAGGACTGGCGACTTGTCTTACTGCACACAATGTGACATGTTAGAAACAGACCTGAAAAGCATGGGACCTCAGCAGATGTACTAGTTTCAGAAGTCTGATGTGTACAGAAGTTTCAGCAAGATCTGTTAGAATGAGAACATGAACATTCCTTAAAAAAAAATCAGGCATAAACATTTAACCCCATGTCATGGTTTTGGCTGGGATAGAGTTAAATTCTATTCGTAGAAGTTCACACAATGCTGTGTTTTGGATTTTTTGATGAAGATAATGGTGATGTTTTCAGTTGCTGCAGAGCAGTGTTTATACAGAGCCAAGGACTTTCCAGCTCCTCATATTGCCCTGCCAGCAAGGAGGCTGGGGGTGCACAAGAGGCTGAGAGGGGACAGGACCAGGACAGCTGACTCAAACTGATCNTTAACCAATGAGTTTTTTTTCTTTTTCACGATTCTCTCCCCCATCCCACTGGTTTGGGGTGGGGGGAGAGTGAGCGAATGGCTGTGTGGTGCTTAGCTGCCTGCCAGGTTAAACCACAATACCCCAGAAAACAACCTGTGTCGTTTAGAAAAAACAAAGCATTCATCATATACTTCAAAAAGCTGAAAGATATGAATTGCATGTTAGCCTGAATAACAGCAAGATAAGTTGTCGTGTGGTCTCCAAGAATATGTACCTCTGAAAAATGAAGTATCAAATTTCTTCGCACCACAAGTAGTTAAATGAAGTGTTTAAAAGAACTCTGATAATCTTATGGCCATTAACCTCTCTCTATCATTAACTAAGACTGCAGGAAAAGAACTGATGAAGGAACTGAGCTTATACATAATTGCCACTGATCCCAGCTGTTACTGCACAGTCCTGATGAAGACAAGAAATCAATAGGACTTAACTCAGGATTTTGAAAGTCTCCAGCTGACTCTTGCAAAAACGCTATTAACTTCCATTATCCTCTAATAATAACAAGTACCTCCTTCCCTCTTAACACATTACTATTAAACAGGGATCTTCCAGGCTCTGTTTTATGCATAGCTGATGTCTGTACTTTACAGTTGCCTTTCAGAATTTTTGTTAAGGGATTTTTGAGTTAGAAGGTGATTATGTGGTTCACCTAAACCTATAGGAATTTTATGTCCTGCCCTCTCAAATTATTTATAACACTTCAAAGTTGTCAGTACCAAATAAATCACTGACTGCTTATGACTGATGGCAGAGTATAGAACTTGAATTATGGTGCCACCGTAAGAGCGCCACCTTGTTCAGATGTAATGCATTCCTAAATAAAAACTAGCTTATCAAGAAAACTGTTGATACTTTCATATGACTAAAAATTCTTTTAGTTACATTGGCAGCTGCTTAGGTCTCAATGGCTGGCAGTAATGCTAAGTATTTCCAAAACAATTTATTTTTCCATGTTCAAGAAGACAAATAACAGATCCTTTGAGGAAAAGTAAAGAGCAGATTTTAGCATCTCTTTCTACATCTGATATTTCCCATCTCCCATCAATGTATGCTAAATTGATGAGTTAAACTTATGGATAGTTCTGTGGTATATGTTTTGTTTCATGGTTTAACATCTGTAAAATATCAGAATTTCTCCTGGTTCCTCAGAAACTCAGAGGCTGAGTAGTAGTTAGGCTACACTATTTAATGGGACTCAGTGAGTGGGGTTACTCGCTTCTCTTGTTTTCTATGCTGTGGAAATAGTAAGAATCTTTGCTAAATTTGTGAATGATACTCTGTTATTCAAATGGAAGTCTACAATCTATCTTATAGTCTTCTAACTGCTCAAAAGTATTTCACATTTTCAAATATGATTTAGAGTGTACCAGTGTTATTTTATGAATATAGCCCAATTAAAAAAAAAAAAAATCTATTTAAGAGACCTCAAGAACTATCTATCTACTAGAACACCAGTTTTTATCCCAAGAAAAACTGATGGTGAAATTCAGGAGTACTGTACAAAATTGTGTCTGAGTTGTGTTTCGAAGTTATATAGGTTCTCAGATGCATATCTGTGTGATAGATCACTTTAACTTTCTAAACCTTGACTGTCTCAGCCCTTCTTTCTTGTACCCTGCAAAGAAGCAAACAAACTTAAGTAAGCAAATTTGAAAACTACTATTAAAATTGCTGTCATTAGATTGCTGATATTGACAATAATTAGTTCAGAAAGTTTGTATATGTACACACTATTAAGAAACTGTTGTCATCTAGTATGAGCTATTATACGAGCTATACTAGAATAAGGGGTAAGTGCAAAGTAAAGTATTATGGGACATGCTCCTTACTGAACACATACAAATGCCTCAAGATACCAATACCAATGATCAATTGTGGATGTAGAATTAACAGCCTATAGAAGTTGTGTATAGCTGATAGCATAACTGTCTTAAAAATATCTGTAAGACTGCAACAAAAGCTACTGGTTGCATGAGTGCAACAGCTTCACAATCAGGTATGTTGAATTGATCGCTTCTCCCCTCAACCATTACATTTGTTTTGTCTTCCTATCATTAAAAGGCAATAAACATTTAAAGCTCATGTTTGGCCTAGGTATACTGCCCTTGAGGCTGGGCTGTAGTTCGGATTCCGCATGCTATAGTACACATAGCAGATCAAAAGCGAAAAATGAACAAAGTAGGTTCACTTTCACTTCAGTGTTGTTTGTTATCATGTTGTCTCACCTATTCTTGTCATATCTTTCTTAGGCCTCCTGAGTTCTGTTCAGTTTGGACAGAATATCTCATTCTTACTTGCTTTATCATCCTTGAATTTCACCTGAATCAGTTTTTTTTTTTTTTTTTTGCTCTTAGATTGCTCTTTATTTTTGCTGCTTAGATTCTATTCTCATTTTATGAAAAATACATAGCTCTTATTTTCCCTAAAAGAAGTAGCCTATTTGTCACTTTTTTTATAGAGATATAGTTTCAATAAACAAGTACAAATTATGTTTAGCTCTATTAACACTAGAAAAGAAACTAATTTTCCTCCAAAGAGTCACATAGACACCATGTGTCAGCAAGTTACACTTTTAGAGTAACAAAGTAGTATTTTCTATACATAAAATATAAATTGAGTTTTTTAAGCAGTATTTTAATGTATCATTGGCTAAGTTTCTTGGTATCTTACATATCTTTCAGTTGCACTTTCATGCTGCATTATTAATGTTGACACTTTAAATTGCACAGAGATGCTGAAGTCTGGTCATTGACTGTCATGGTTTTGACTGGGACAGAGTTAATTTTCTTCATAGAGGTTCACACAATGCTGTGTTTTGGATTTTTGATGAAAATAACGGTGATGTTTTCAGTTGCTGCAGAGCAGTGTTTGTACAGAGCCAAGGACTTTCCAGCTCCTCATATTGCTCTGTCAGCGAGGAGGCTGGGGGTGCACTAGGAGCTGGGAGGGGACAAGACCAGGACAGCTGACCCAAAATGGCCAAAGGGATATTCCATACCATGTGGCATCATTCCTTGTTTTTCTTTGCTTGTGCACGAAGCAGCTGGTAAACTGTCTTTGTCTCAACCCATGAGTTCTCACACTTTTACCTTTCTGATTTTCTCCCCCATCCCAACTGGGGACAGCGAGCAAGCAGCTGTGTGGCACTTAGCTACCTGCCAGGGCTAAACCACAACATCGACATAGGAAAGGCAACATGCGCTGTCTTGGACTAATCTTAAAATGTTTTCCTGTAATGAAATGTTCTCTAGACCTTTCATTTTTCATTAGGCTTCTTCCACACAGTCCTTTCAACCATTCAATGCCAAAAAATGGCTTCCATTTTGGAATGGCTATCCTTCTTAACAATTGAAAATAAAGCAACTTGCTACAATGGACTGCTAAATATGATCTAATAATGAAAGATAAGTAGAAGTAATTTTTTAGCATCTTTCAATGTCACTGACCCTGGACAAATGCTTAATTTCTCTTTTAATCATTACAGTCTTTTGGTAGTCAGTTTTCTACACTGTCTGTGTATAAAATTATAGATTCCCTTTTGCTATAATCATAGCTTTCTGCCAAAGCATCCAAAAGCAAGATAAAAAAAGTACAGATCATTTTAAAATAGGGACTAGTTGTTTACATTTTCTTGGCTGAAAAAAATCACAAAGAGATGTTTAGATTTTAAACATCTCACCTGCGTTGTAATTCTTACATTTATTTTTCGAGAACTCCTTTAGGACATGTGGTAATAGGACCCCAAAAATCAGACCTGAAACATATTCTTGCTTCAGAACACACGCCGTAGAGAAAAGAGAAAAATTGGCTGTGTACTAAATTAGCTTTCCTAAGGCTCAGTTGTGCAGTATCCTAATTCTAACTGAAAAAAAAGTCTTTGAATGTCTGTAATTATAGCTGAATAAACCTGCTCAGTTGAATAAAAAGATAACCTCCTATGTTAAAACTCCCTGAAAAGTAAACATTTGTAATTTCTGTCCTGCCCCCCTCCATTTTAGACAGAAAACCATCATTTAAACTAGACATATTTTAAAACATTTGACTCCTCAAAGTAGATAGAAGATTAAGGCCCCTCAAAGTATCATTAGGAATATTCCTCCTGCACCAGTCTAATTCTAACTGATGATGACAGATGCTCATCTGAAGTTTTGTTTATTTTTTCCAAATTCATGAGGTTCCTCATTTACCTCTAAAAGTAAATTTCATTTAAAATATAAACTAAAACATTTTTTGGCTCTCTTAATGCATATTTTTTTCTGAAGTCATGATAGCATTCTTGTGTGGAGTTGCAGTTCAGATACCTGTTCTTCATTACGAATTAGCCTACCTTTCTAAAAGGATTTTTTGACACAGATTAACATTGCAATAAAAAATAACAGACATATATTTCATACAGTCCAGAAAAATTGCCTAGTTCAATGTAGATGTATGATTCATCAAACCACAGCTCCTACAGGAGATAGAACTGTGTCTTTCACAAAGGTAAAACCAAAAGTATTAGATTTTCTTCACTACAAACAGTTATTATTTTTTTTAGTGATAACTAGCTATTTTTCACTTTTCATAAAGATCAATAAAGCAAGCACATTCAACTTTAATATTAATTTTCCGGTGGAATGCTAAATTGTGAACACAAGTGAAAGGCAATCCCCAAAGGCTCTATCAAATTTTGAAAAGCAAAGTAAAACAAAATAGTAAAAGGTAATAATGGTACAATTAATGCTGAGATAGTATTTACAGACTAAAAAAACCACGTCCAGTGATTAAATTGCATTCTGTGGCCTGCAGGCAGTATGTTCTCAAGTTACTAGTTCAAGTTCATCCTTACTTTAACTTTTTCTTAATAGATTGTAATGTGTAAGTGAATATGCAGTAAATACACTGTACATACTATAGCACTGACAGTTTAAAAAAGTATAACAAATTATGACAAGATTAAGTGATAGACATGAAAATAACATATCAGCCGAAATATACGCTTTCTTTTCCATGAATACTCTCTGAAGATTGCTGTATAGAGGTATTTGGATAAAACTGCTGATTTCAATACTCACAGGATTACTCCAAAATTGTTAGTGTTGTCTTATTTTTAAACTAGAATACCTTTTATTTTTATAACAAAGTAGCAGAAAAATATTTTAGTATAATCATTTACAACCTACTAATCTTTTAGCAAAATTTGAAATACTTCCATGTAAAATAATTAAAATTTACCCATAGGACTTTTAGAGTGAAATAATCACAGTTGAATTTTCCTCATAAAGCATATAAGATACACTTTATAAT
>VXAL01018530.1:27162-43405 GCA_013399475.1 Chauna torquata
AGAATCATCATGATATCGAACCACCATATTCAACAAGGTGGAAGGGTGCACCTACAAGACTAGCGAGGCATGTCGCCCAGCTCTCCAAAAAGGCTGTCAAAAAGCTTAGACAGTTGAAGACCCAAGTGAAGTGCCTCTATACTAATGCATGCAGCATGGTTAACAGATAGGAGGAGCTGGTAGTCACTGATCAGCTGGAAAACTATGATTTGATTGCTGTCATGGAAACTTTGTAGGATGAATCCCACTATTAGAGTGCTGTAATCTATGGTTATAAATTGTTCACAAGGGACAGGCAAGGAACAAAAGGTGGGAGAGTTGCCCCCTACGCAAAAAAATGAGTTGCACAGAGCTATCTTGGAAGAACAGCAATGCACAGATCACGAGCTTATAGGTGAAAAAGGAAATTTGTGTTTGGTATCTACTGCTGGCCACCTGATCAAGGAGAGGATGTTGATGAAGAGTTTTTTCTTCATCTGCAGGAAGCATCATGCTTGCAGGCCATGATGCTGCTAGGTGGCTTCAACCACCCTGACATCTGCTGGAAAAGCAGCACAGCAAACTGCAAGCAGTCCAGAAAACTACAGGAGTGTGCTGAGGATAACTTCCTAGTATAGGTGATAGAGAACCCAACTACAGGAGAAGTGCTGCTAGACCTGTTGCTCACTTATGTGGAAGAACTTATTGGCAAGGTCAAAACTGGAGGTAACCTGGGCTACAGTGATCATGTTCTGGTAGAATGCTTGATCTTGAGGGATACAGGATGGGCAAAAAGTAGAGTCAAGACCCTAAACCTCAGAAAGGCAAACTTTCAGTTGTCTAGGGCACTAGTGTATGGGATCCCTTGGGAAACTGCCCTAGAGATAAAGGAGGGAATAATAGCTGGGAGGTACTGAAAGACACTTTTCTTAGTGCACAAAAGTTCTCAATCCTGATATGCAAGAAGTAGGTAGGACAGGGGAGGCAGCAGACCAGGTTGATTAAGTCAAGATCTCTTAGCCACACTAAAACAGAAAAACAAAATGCATGGACAGTGGAGCCAGGGATATACCTCCTGGAAAGATTATGGGGATCTGGTCCGGGAGTACAGGGGTGAGATCAGGAAAATCAAGGTACAGCTGGAGCCAAGTTTGTCTAGAGATGTAAAAAATAACAAGGGTTTCCTCAAGTACATAGGACAACAAAGATTAAAAAAAAAAAAAAAAAAACTGCTCCCCTACCCAGTTCCCTGATGAATGAAACAGACCTGGCTACAGTTGAAATGGAGAAGACTAAGATACTCAATGACTTTTTTGCCTCAGTCTTCACCAGCAAGTGCTCTAGCCTTGACTCCCAATTCACAGAATCCAAGGGCAGTGACTGGGAGAATGAAGAACCTCCCACCGCAGTAGAAGAGTAGAAGATCAGGTTTGAGACCATCTAAGGAACTTGAATGGGTACAAGTTTATGGGACCTAAAGAGATGCATCCGAGGGTCCTGAGGGAACTGTCAGATGAAACTGCTAAGCTACTATCCATCATGTTTGAGAAGTCGTGGCAGTTTGGTGAAGTTCCCAGTGACTGGAAAAGAAGAAACATAACCCCCATTTTTAAAAAGGGAAAAAAGGAGACCTGATGAACTGTAGGCCAGTCAGTCTCACATCTTTGCCCAGCAACAACATGGAGCAGATCCTCTGGGAAACTATGATAAGAAAAACTGTGCACATGAAAAACAGAGGTGACTGGTGACAGCCAACATGGCTTCACTAAGGGCAAATTATGCCTGATAAATTTGGTGGCCTTCTATGACAAGGTTACAGCTCTGGTGGATAGGGAAGAGCAACTGACGTCATCTATCTGGAATTGTGCAAAGCATTTGATATTGTCCCACACATGTCCTTGTCTCCAAAATGGAGAGACATGGATTTGATGGATGGACAACACAGTGGATAAGGAATTAGCTGGATAGTCGCATTCAAAGAGTTGCGGTCAACGGCTTCATGTCCAGGTGGTGACCAGTGAAGAGTGGTGTACCCACGTTTCTGTACTGCAGCTGGTATTATTTAACATCTTTGTCTGCAACATGGACAGTGGGATTGTGAGGGCACCCTCAGCAAGTTTGCCAATGACACCAAGCTGTGTGGTGCAGTCAACATGCTGAAGTGAAGGGATGCCATCCAGAGGGACACACGTAGGCTTGAGAGGTGGGCCTGTGTGAACTTCATGAAGTTCAACAAGGCCAAGTGCAAAGTCCTGCACCTGGGTTGGGGCAATCCCAAACATGAATACAGGTTGGACAATGAGTGGATTGAGAGCAGCCATGTTGAGAAGGACTTTGGGGGTATTGAGTGAGTGAAAAACTGAACATGAGCCAGTGATGTGCACTTGCAGCCCAGAAAGTCAACTGTATACTGGGCTGCATCAAAAGAAGCGTGACCAGCAGGTTGAACGAGGTGATTCTCCCCCTCTACACCATTCTCATGAGACCCAACCTGGAGTTCTATATTCAGTTCTGGAGCCCCCAACACAAGGACATGAACTAGTTAGGGCAGGTCCAGAAGAGGACCACAAAAATGATCAGAGGGCTGGGGAACCTCTCCTACAAAGAAAGGCTGAGAGAGTTGGGGTTGTTTAACCTAGAGAAGAGAAGGCTCTGGGGAGACCTTATAGTGGCCTTCCAGTACCTGCAGGAAAGATAGGGAGGAACCCTTTACCAGTAAGTGTAGTGACAGGACAAGACGTAATAGTTTTAAACTAAAAAAAGGGTAGATTTAGACTAGATATTAGGAAGAAATTCTTTCCTGTGAGTGTGGTGAGGCACTGGAACAGCTTGCCCAGAGAAGTTGTGGATGCCCCATCCAGGAATTGTTTAAGGTCAGGTTGCATGGGGCTTTGGGAAGCCTGATCTAGTGGAAGATGTCCCTGCCCATGGCAGGGGGGTTGGAACTAGATGATCCTTAACGTCCCTTCCAACCTAAACCATTCCACAATTCTAATTTAAACATCTAGCAGATCCTTTTGAAAATGCTGTTGCAAAACATTTATAGAACACATTTCTAAAGCCTTTATTTCAACAAATAGTCACAACTTCAAGCTGAATTGAACAGTTACTTTTAAATGGTACTAAACAATCCATGCAAACAGCATAATCTTGTCTTAATACTAGATAACTAGTCAATAGCACTTGAGTGTTAGTCAGTGCCACTTGAGAGACTCATAGAATTGGATTTAAAACATTATTTAATACAAATGAGATGTGTGTATATAGCAGGAAATTTAAGTGCTGAAATAAAATCGTGTCTTGAACAAAGAAAATTAAAAAACAATCAGCAAAGATTTTGGCAGACTCTTTAGAAAAATAGGATACTGCTTGCTATGCAAACATGGCCAAATTATGCCTTCAAATCAGTGGTCAGAGAAGTTTTGTCTTACACAGATTTCTTAAATTACTCAATCTGGACAGCAGGAAAAGCACTGGTAGAGTGAATAGGACATGATATAGGAAGCTTCAATATCTGAGATCTTTTCAAACAATTGTGGTGGTTTTACCCAGCTAAACAGCTGATCTCCACCACAACTGCTCGCTCACTCCCCCTCCTCAAAGGAACAGGGGGAGAAAATACGATGGACAAGGGCTTAAGGGTTGAGATAAGGACAAGCAGGTTACTCACTAATTACCGTCACAGGCAAAACAGACTCAACATAGGGAGAATAATATAATTTATTACTATGACTAGCAAACTAGAGCAGTGAGAAACTAAAAGCAAACTAAAAACACCTTTCCCCCCCCCATCCACACTCTTCTACCTCCTCCCCCCAAGCGGCGCAGGGGAACAGGGAATGGGGGCTGCGCTCAGCCCATATCACTGCGTCTCCGCCTCTCCTTCATAGTCACTCTCTGTTCCCCTGCTCCAACGTGGGGTCCCTCCCACGGGATGCCGTCCTTCTCAAACGGGTCCTGCGTGGGCTTCCCACAGGCTGCAGCTCTTCAAGAGCTGCTCCAATATGGGTCCGTACCACGGGGTCCATCCTTCAGGAGCAAACTGCTCCAGCATGGGTCCCCCACGGGTGGCAGCTCCCACCGGATCACCTGCTCCTGCATGGGCTCCTCTCCATGGGCTGCAGCTCCAGCCCAGATCCTGCTCCTGGGGGGGCTCTCCCTGGGTTGCAGCCTCCTTCAGGCCACATCCACCTGCTTGCTCCACCATGGGCTCCTCCACAGGCTGCACGTGGAGATGTGCTCCATGTGGTACCCCATGGGCTGCAGGGGGACAGCCTGCTCCACCATGGGCCTCACCACGGGCCACAGGGGAACTTCTGCTGCAGTGCCTGGGGCACCTTCTGCCCTCCTTCTTCACTGACCTTGTTGTCTGCAGGACTGTTCCTCACTCCTCACTCCCAGCTGCTGTTGTGCAGCAGTTTTTTCCCCTTCTTAAATCTGCTCTCCCAGAGGTGCAAACAACATCGCTCATTGGTTCAGGTCTGGCCAGCGGTGCGTCCCTTTTGGAGCTGGCTGAAGCTGGGTCTTATCTTACATGGGGCAGCTTCTGGAATCTTCTCACAGAGGCCACCCCTGTGGCCCCTCTGCTACCAAACTTTACCACGTAAACCCAATACATCGGCACCCTACTTTGAGTGTAAAGGCATGATACAGGCTTGACCAGATGAAGAGCTCTACCAATCAGAAGTTAAAATCAAAACTCTTACCTTTACCACGTGAACCCAATATAACAATACAGAGATATAAATATTTCATGGAAATTACGAGAGATCAGAACTCCCCAAAAAGTGTGCACACCAGGATGAATACTCTTGCTGGAGTTTTTCTGTTTTTTGATTTATTTGTTTTTTAATCCTAGGTCTTTCTTCTGACCTTTGGGTATTTATTTCATCTTTCTATTCTGCAATATCCACATTTTCACATGAGGATAGATACACCTTCTGTTTATATCACAGAACTTTATTCTTAACATTCAAAAATATGCTTTCAATAAATATTCATATCACAAAAGTTTTTAAGAATAGTTTAGATTAAAACAAAATTATATTCCCCACCCCAACCCCCAGGAAGGGGACATGAAAAAGACCTACAAGCCTAAATCTATTTTGGATAAGTAATAAATAGTCACATATTACACATTTTATTCTCTAAACCTTTTAAATAGGGAAGTTCTTTTTTTCTTTCTTTTATGTGTAGTACAATTATATTCAGTAGCATTTCTGGATAGTATAACTTTTCCTTCAAAAGCTGCATTTTTTCCCTTCAGAAATTTCTTTCTTAAAAAAAAAAAAAAAAAAAAAAAAAAAGAATCAAACACAGGTGGGGAAATTCACCTATTTGTGAAAAGTATTGAAGCTTTCATAGAAATCTATTGTACCATTACATTCTTGGTTATTGAATGGATATCTGCTTTTAGTAGAAGTGAATGTCCAAAATGCCTCTCTGATAGTCTGCAGAATGCTCACCAATGCTCACTGGAGACATGGCATGTTCTGTGATGCTGTTTATAATTATCATACTTAAATTTGAAGCTGTGGCAAAGACCACCTTCAAATCCATGGCTATCTGTAGAATTCTTTCTGCCTATGGATTTGCTGTAAAATATTGGACAATCACTTTACCTGGTTTTATGAGTACAGAACAACTGGATAAAAAGATTTCACAGTCACCAACTGTATGAAGTTTCATGAGAACAAGTGCTGGGTCCTGCACCTGGGAAGGGGCAACCCTGGCTATACGTACAGACTGGGGGACGAGATGCTGGACAGCAGCTCCGCAGAAAGGGATCTGTGGGTTTGGGTAGATAGCAAGTTGAATATGAGCCAGCAGTGTGCCCTGGCAGCCAGGAGGGCCGTATCCTGGGGTACATCAAGCACGGCATTGCTAGTCCGT
This sequence comes from Chauna torquata, assembly GCA_013399475.1. Classification (NCBI taxonomy): domain Eukaryota; kingdom Metazoa; phylum Chordata; class Aves; order Anseriformes; family Anhimidae; genus Chauna; species Chauna torquata. Next base: position 33,034 of record VXAL01018530.1, read on the forward strand.
CAAGAGAAGTGATTGTCCCACTCTGCTCTGCGCTGGTGCGGCCTCATCTCGAGTACTGTGTGCAGTTTTGGGCACCACAGTACAAAAAGGACGTGCAGCTATTGGAGAGTGTCCAGAGAAGGGCTACAGAGATGGTGAAGGGCCTAGAGGGGAAGACATATGAGGAGTGGCTGAGGTCACTAGGATTGTTCAGCCCAGAGAAGAGGAGGCTGAGGGGAGGTCTCATGGTGGCCTGCAGCTTCCTCACGAGGGGAGCGGAGGGGCAGCGGAGGCGTCGATCCCTTGTCGCTGGTGACCAGCAATAGGACCTGAGGGCATGGAGTCAAGCTGCAACAGGGGAAGTTCAGGTTGGATATCAGGAAAAGGTTCTTCACCAAGAGGGTGGTCAGGCACTGGAACAGGCTCCCCAGGGACGTAGTCACGGCACCTAGCCTGTCGGAGTTTAAGAAGCGTTTGGACTGTGCTCTCAGACATATGGTCTGAATTTTTGGGTAGACCTGTGTGGAGCCAGGAGTTGGACTCAATGATCCTTGTGGGTCCCTTCCAACTCGGAATATTCTATGATTCTATAATTTCTGTTCATTTCAGCAGAAGTCATAAAGAAGACTACCGTTGTCTACTTCTCAGAGTAGGTTGGATTTCCTGATGGTATATCTATTTTTTTTCAGATAACTAAATTTGTTTCTGATATATTTTCTTTCAAAGTACGTGTTTCAGCTTTAGACTTACCCCTACTGTTTTCTTTTGTGTAAAAGGCTTATATATGAAAAGTCCAGAATTAAATTTAATTATTCAGAAGAAAGACTTTAATTTTCAGTTCATACGTAAAAGTTCGTGTGTCCTAATTAATAGCCTGCTGTTTTGTTCTGACTTAATATGCTGTCTGGACATAACAATATTTCTGCCAAGCTGATTTAAATAAACAAGTTGGGTTTTCCAATTAAAAAAGTCTTTGTCAAAAAAAAAAAAAAAAAGATAGAAAGAAAGAAAAAAAGTTCAAGTTATCCTCCTTATTTATTAGAAGATTTTTTGCCTCTTTGTTATGGCTTCACCTAAGTTTTGGCTTTAAAAACTATGTATAAGTACATGTCATCCTCAGACTAAAGTAATGTGGAATCATGGAAATGCTTCCAATTTCACTGTTGCCTGCTAACTTTTATCCAAGGTTCCTGGTCAGCTTCACTACTTACAGCTGAGGAAATTTGCAATATAGCTCATAATAATGGCAAAAGCATATTTGCAATCACTGTATTTTTCTTTAACAACAGTGTGAATGACTAAGTGCCAGTCATACAAGGGCATGGCAACAGAGAAGATTAATATTTTTTTCTGTAGGTAAATTAACAAGATCACTGGACTCTTTGTCAAGAGACAATGAGTAATATACAGCAGCAAATACAATTTGGATTCACACACGATGCTCAGGCTGACTTTCCCAGAATACAATTAAAAGAGATAGCTAACTGTGAATGATTTTATGCATTGGGCTGCAGTTTCCAAGCAACCCATTCTCTTTACTTCTTGTTTTCACACTATTCCTGTGTGAGAAAAGGAGTACAAAAACTTGATTTTCAATGCCTGCCTCTTAATTCTAAGATTTCCAGTAACTCCTTCATTATCTTTTAGTCCTACCTAATTTGCCATATCTGGGATTTGATGCAATTAGAAAGAATTTATTTTCAGAGACATCTTTTCCACAGTAATGGTCACATTAAAAATCAGCAAATTATATTATTATTGTGACAAAGATGAATGCTGTTCTATTTTCATTGTTATTACTCAACATGACAAATGCCTATTTCAGAATGAAAGAGAAAGGTGTTTTACACTAAATGTGTACTTAGTGCAGAGTGGTTATTTTAATTGTGTGCTTTTGTTTTGCAAGGTTCTTTGCTAGATGCTCCCTTCTGAAAAATGGGCTCTATCTTCTGCTTTAACTAGTTCTGTCTAACGGTAACATATTTTACAAAAATAATGTCACTGGGTTAAATGTCTCATACCACATGACCTACATCTTTGGTATTTTATTTTATTTTTAATCAGCCCATTTCATTTAGTAATTTTCTCTGGACTGTAAAGGGAAAGTTAAGTTGGGTGATATATTCACGAACTCAGAGGTAGTGTGCTATTAATTTTCAACAGCAGAGGATGTTTAAAAAGAATGAGACTCTCATATAAAAGGAGAATTTCCCATGGAGCACTGCCTGAAAATGGCGCTAAAGTATGGGAGTTAACTAGGCTGAAAACTGTGGGAGATTTTTATATTTTAAAAGCAGAAATAGTTTGCAAATATTATTTGTGTAGAATTATATTAATTTCTCTTGAGTACTGTAAAAGCCTACAACTGGGATTTATGAAAAACAATGATACTGAACATATATCCCTGTAAATAATTGTTAACAAAGTCTGATATGTGACTAAGGAGGAATCCAGTCATTTGTATTGTCCCCAGTCTTGTCAATCATTGATGAGTGCCTATATAATCTAGTTTTCCCTTTCTTTGCCTAAATTGATGTGTTCTTTAGTCAGTCAAGCACATTTTCTCTTATATGCCAGTAGCGTCCAATATGGAATCTGGTGAAAGACCATCTTGAAATCTGTTTTACCTTTTTAGGCCTCAAAGTTGCACTCAGCACACAAATACAACCTGAACAGCTTCCACCTAGTAATTTAATAGTCAATACATATCTGCCTATTCCTGCCTGCTTTCTTCCACTTTATTCTAGCACAGCACAAGCACAAGGTATAAGGAATAGAGACAGCCACCTAAGAATATTTAATATCTAGGTTATTCCTTCCTCAATATGCAGAGTAGTTCCTAAACAGTTTCAAAATACTGACTTGAGCAAACCTAAGCTCTGAAGTAAAAGAGACATCCCAAGTCGGTTGTACAAATAAAATTTATGAGATTATGGCTTAAAGAATTCTTTTCAAATGCGCTGAAGCTCTCACGATTAAGTCAGAATCAATTATTCTTTCAATGGTAGTCTAACAAATCAGCTTTATCTATGGACTGACCTAAATATAGATTATTTATAAAGAGGTATTTATTGAACTTGCAGTTGACCTGGGCTGGGGGTGGGTGGGAGCATAGGGGAGAGGTTGTATCAGAGCAATCATTCACCTACATCAAAAATATACCTTTTTTGCTTTAATAGAATTTAACAGAACTTTAATAGAATTCTGTCTGTCATTATGATAGAGTACTGAAGCAATAACAGGAACTGCAATTATTAGAAGCTATATAAGCTTATTTTTATCAATCAATTTACGTCTCAGGGTTTTCACTTTTAAAACATCTTCAAAATTAGAACAGTCAGCTGTGTTAATCATTTTGGAAGTAGACAGGTCTGCCACAAAAGCTTTTAAAATTAATTCTGAATACTCTTTAAAAAGTCTGATCCTCATATTTTAAAATGTATCAGTGGTAATTTTGATAACATCAATGGCCTATGTCTCAGTTCCAAATCTAGAAAATGCATTTCTTTAGAACAGACAGGGGAAAGACAACATCAAACAAAAGAGCTGATTTCAGCTGTCATCGTCTGTCTCCTCCATCTCATCTATTCTGTACCAGATATCATTGTTCATTTTTTGTATCCTACTGATTATTTATTTATATCACAGTATCATTCAGACATGCTGGACTAAGTATAAATGTATTGGAGAACACAGTGTCCACCTTCAGAACTCTTAAAAAAATATATATATATATCCCACAAGAGCAACAACTATAACAATAAAGACAAAAAAGGAGATAGAGAAGTTCAAAGTGTCAATATGGCTACCCAGCTTGATTATACACATCTAGTAATAGTTGTATTACTCCTCGTTCTATCATTTTTGTACTACTGTATATTTTGTATTTTTGGCCACTGCTTGTATTAGTTAATAAATTAAGTGAAGCCCCAAATGGTGTTCATCAGTAGATGATTCTCTAACTCATCTCAATCAACGTCTTAACGATCTGTCTTCGGCGTAAACTGTGGAATAAAGTTTTTAATATTTTCTTTTTTACAGTTATCAGCCATTTTTGACAGCCTGTTGCATTTCTTTATCATCCTTGTGTAAAGAACAAATAAATTCATTTGCCAACTGTGGAGATATAAATGGCTTCTTGCCATGCAGTGTGCTTCAGAAATATTTTTATGATACCTCTCATTTCATATTATACCAATACAACCACAGATCTTTAGTATTAGTTATCTTTCAAGATATTTGATGTGCAATTTCTTCTCAACATCCTTGGTTGGGAAATAGTACCGCAAGGGGCAGCCATCTTGAGCAAGGGAGTGGAAAAGTAAAAAGTAACAGTAAAAAATAGACAACAGTTTGTTCAGGTCTTTTTCAACCACAAGACAATAATATTGATACACAACATTTGAGTCCCAGTTTGTGAGACCTTTCTTATTTTGCAAAGAACCCACAGTACAGGACAGAAGATCAGCTTGATTTACTTTAATGAAAGACCTCCAGATGCAATCACTGTGTTTCAAATCTGTATAAGTAACAAAAAAAAGCTAGACTGAAATCACTTGAGGGCTGTTCAGACCTGTCAGAGTCCTTGGCTTCTCTTTAATTCAAAGTTATAATCCATTAGCTCCTCATTTTTTCCACAGAAGCCTTCTAAGAATTTTTCAATTTACATATCTTAGCATCATTTTCTAAAAGAAGTGATATTAATCATTTTATAGAACTTTAAGATGTAGCGACTCATGTTGTCATAGATTTTAAAAACAAAACAACAGCAGAACAAAACAAAATGAACAAACATTCATTTATCTTCCACCTTCTACTAGAATGGCTTTTTTTTTTTTTTTTTAAGAATTAAAATTATTTAGAATTATGGACTTAAGAGCTTATTCTGGCATTTTATTGGTCTTTTCTACTCCTAATAACTTCTCTTGTATATGCACCACAAAACGTAGAAAATACAACACATTCTCCCACATATTCCATCAGGTCACAATTAATATTGGGGAGAGAAAAGATGAAAGCCGCACTGAGACTTAGGAACTCTGAAACAAAGTAATTTGGAATATAGTTCTCAGAAGTTTTCTGTACACTTAAGGGTACCCTTAAGATGTTGAAAACAAACAATTTTTCTGTTGTTATTGTGATGGTTTTACCCAGCTGAGCAGCAGAACTCCACCACAACTGCTCTCTCACTCCCCCTCCTCAAAAGATGAGGGGGAGAAAACACAATGAAAAAAAAGGCTCAAGGGTTGGGATAAGGATAATTTAATTAAAGGGAAAAGAAAAAAAAATACAAGCAAAGGCTGCATGGAAGCAAAAAGAGAAAAAAAAATTCTCTACTTCCCATCAACGAGTACTGTTCAGCCATGTCCTGGGAAGCAGGGCCTCCATACGCATAGCAGTAGTTCGGGAGGACAGACACCTTCATAACGACAGTCCCCCTTTCTCCTTCCCCTTCCCCAGCTTTTACTGCTGAGTGTGACATCCTATGGTATGGCATATCCCTTTGGTCTGTTCAGGTCAGCTGTCTGGTGACGTCCCCTCCCAGCTGCTGCCCACCCCAGCCCACTGGGTCTGGGGGTTGGAGAGCCTGGGTGCTGTGCCAGCACCGCTCAGCAATACACACAGCACTGGGAGGTGTCAGCGCTGCTCCAGCAACAAGTGCAGAGCACAGCGCTGTGTGGGCTGCTGTGGGGACAGTCAGCTGCGTCCCGGCCAGACGCAGTACACTTACTCATTACCAGACTGAACATACCATTGGTTACTTATTTAAATTAAGTACAGGAAAAATAAGGTAAATTCAAGAATATACTCACCTAATAAAATTAATGCATACTCATCTTTGGCATTTCTTCTTGCAAAAAGTGATAGACAAAGATGTTTCAGACACTTACTTTTTTTTCTCTGCCTAAATTTTGTAGTAATAACCTAACCTAAAAATAAGAATCAACAGTTACTGGTGATAGTTGAGCTCATGTAGTTACAAAACTAGTTATTTCATAAAGTGACTAAAATAACTAACTGTACATAAAAGCAGAGTAACTATTATTATTATAGTGTTAATAAAATACATAATTCAACAGGTAAATATTTTATCTCAATTCAGGACTAGGCTTTAGGTACCATCACTGCTGCTGGTGTGATTTTTGTGTTTGAAGAAAGAAAAAAAATCATGAGTCAGGGATACACAAGACAACTACCAATACAAGTTTTCCTTCTATAATTTACTATATGAACTTTGAACATTTAATTTCTGTAATTTGTGATAATCTTATCAAAAGATTTGCTATGTTTGTGATATTTGTAAAGACAGTAGATAACCTAGATGAGAGGAATGGAATTCTGTTTTTTGACTTCCATGTGGTTTCATTTTTACTGAAGTACATGGCATTGATGAAAAGATTTGTATTAAAATTAATAATTTTAATTCAGCTAGAAGTAGCTTGCTTCATTGGATTATAAGGAAAAACATGGACACTGATACATATTTTTAAAAATATAACATTGTTTTAGTATCAGGAGGATGGGAACCAACTGATTCTCTGCAGTGCCCTTGAGATACTGGAACCCTATCTGTGTTATGGAGATAAATCTCAATAATGCATGTTTCCCAAAGTAAATAGTGATCTTTGTTTACTGCACATCCATTAAGAATTAGTAACTGTTAATAATAATAGCAACGTCTATTTGCATCAGTACTGAGACATAATATAACAATAAATTTATTAAGTGTAATAAGGAATTATTTATTTTTTCTTATTATCTGGATGAATATCTATTTTAAGCTTTGTCTAATAATACCATTAAATATCAACTTATTATATTAAAAACAAGTTATAGATTATTTTTAATAAGTTTATTCTTGACCTTATATTTTCTCATATCATACAACTAAAATCTGCAGTTTTTCTTTCAGTTGGTGGAAAAGGAGGAGAAGAAGAGAGGGAAGAGGTAGTATTTACCTCTAAGAAGGTCATTTCAGATTTTCCCCTTCATTTTTTTTCAGAAGACTTCTGGGAGCTCTGGGGAAAAAAAAAGAAAAAGAAAAAAACACATTTAAAATGTCATTAATTGTTTTTAAAGAAGTCCCCAGAGTTTGTATAGAATTTCGGTTGCTTAGATGTGAGGACATGCACTAGAATTTGTTATTATTTAAATCCTATATAATGGTTTCATTTTTATAACATGCATACATACTCAGTTATTAAAACTAATAAAATACCAACTAACTAAATACTAACTTGTGAGGTGGTTGAATCCATATTTTGTGTATTCAAAGTATTCAGCAGTTAATGTCAGAGTATTAACAATAGCATACAAAGGAAACTAAAACTTTGTTAGTTCAATGGCAGTTTACGTATTTCTTCTTCCTAATTCTTGTGATGCCACCATTTCAGCATCTTTTCAACCTAGTTGTCCAGAATAAACAGGCCCTTGCGTAAACTTGCAAAATTTTGAAGTCTGTTATCCTGGAGAAAGATGAAAAATATGAGCCTGATTCTGGTTTCCTGAGTATGAATTGGCTTGAATAAAATATTTGTGTTATTGATGGTTATAAACAAGGACAGAAAAAAGTTACTTAGATGCAGGAAAACCAGAAACATAAAATCCATAAAATTGCCCCTAAAGCTGTAAAATCCAAGTGTCTGGTGTCTGCCAGGTGTACAGAAGACTCAGGAAAGGTAGCTACTGTTTCAATAGAACAGAAAAAAAAATCAGGGATTAGGCTTATTCTTCCATTTTAGATGCTTATTCAAAAACATCCATTCTTTTAAGGATGTTGGCCCATATACTGTAAAAATACTTATTACAGCTCAGTCTAATGGAAGTAGACCTTTCCCTAGAGCCCCTTTTCCCCTTTAATACAGCACCACCTTACGTTACTTTTTAAATTACCTTGCATCCTGGGCTGCTCTTCCCAGGGATACTGCCAAGGTTGTATGTTTTAAAATTCCTCTAGTTGCCTGTGGAAGACCTTTGTGACTCAAATGAATCTTTGTCTTGAGTAATACTTCTTTGTAATATCAAACACCACCGCCACCTCTAGAAAAAGTGGAGAGGAAAAAAAGAAAAAATAAAGAATCAAAATGTTAAGTAATTGTACCCTTCTCTTTCAAGCTTGAACCCATTTATTTGAAAGCTTACCAGTTTTACTTTGTTTCATTTTCAAGTTGGTCACTAATATAATGAAACAGACTTTACTTGCTACAAAACACACACAAGAAAAAAAAAAAGCAACTGTCCTCAAGATTTGCATAATTGTAAGCTTTACTCAGCTGACAGTAAGTTCCATCCCTGCTAGCATGGCAAGAAAAATAAAAGGGCAAACTAATATGATCAAGGAGAACTGCTCAAAAATTCTGTGTCATTTGGAGGGAAACAGAAATTTCAGTGACATTTGTTTAGCTGTAGTCCAATTTTAATGAATTTTTGTATATTGAGCCACTTCTGGCTTTAAATTTCAGGAGTACTTGTGCATCAGTAATTCCAGTAACAATCTCTGCTGTCATTACCTGATGGAAAGGATAAGACTAAGAATTATCCCAAAGCACTGAGATTTGGCTTCAGCCTACATCTACTTAAAATCAATTACAAACTAATCTTACTGAAACTATCTAGGGCAGAGTGAACCTGATGCTGAATATTTTGCAAAAATTCAGAGTTTAGCTTTACCATGTTTTATGTTGTTTTCTTTCACTACAGTTGTACAAGACTCATGGAGACTGTGACCTAAAATATATTTAACTATCAAAAGCTCTTGTATGAAAGTAGGATTAATATATTTTAAGATTCATTTATACAGTGCTAGGAAGGCAAAAATTAATGGAACACCTTACTTGACACCTTTTTAATGGTAAGAAATGATTAAGTATTCTTTTCTATTTTGCCAAGTACTTATTGCAATGATTAAGCATCTAATAATTGTTAATGCTATAATATTTCTCACAAATGTCTTAAATTGTATGTCAAGATAATTACTGAGTGTTCTTTGTTTTATTGATTTCACATTTGTTATGCATTCTAATGGTGTTATTAACAAGCACTTCACTTCTTAAACTTCTGTTTTATCATTTTTCTTGTTTTATCATTTGGCACACCTAAAATCTGTCACTAAACCAAACAGCCATTTTCAGTTACATACTCTGTACTTTGCTGGCAACAGAATCACAAGTGTACTTCAAAGTTTGTCAAACCTTCATTACTCAGTGAAGAAAACCTCTTTCAAAGTGAGAAGAACTAACATCCTGAAACAAGAGGCTGATATGCTTACTTAAAGACGTTTTTTAAGCTCTTAGAAGTTCAAATTCATGTAGCCTGAAATATTAACTAACCATTTAATTATTACACTTAAACCCTAAGAACCTAAACAGATGGCTGTTAATTAGAACAAGCAGCTGATATCTAAATTCATGAAGTACAGCCTTGTCAGATTATTGAAGAGCTGTAGAACAGGTCTCCACTTATGCTGCAACTTAAAGTTTTCTAGATTTCTCTTGTTCTAATATTTCATACAAGACTGTTAACCATTAAGAAGGATCTCACAACGAATGTTTGCACACGATGAGCTTGCTAGAGTGGGAAGACCTTATCCAAAGTGCTAGTTTATTAGAGGAGCTTGTGCATGTCTGATTCAGATAAACACAGGGAATCAGAGAATAGTTGAGGCTGGCAGGACCTCCTGGGTTCATCTAGTCCACCTCCCTTGCTCAAGTAGAATCGATCAATTAGATCCGCAAGACAGGCAGAAATATGATTGTATGTTAAATTGTAGTTATGCCTGAAATAATAGCTGCCTAAATGTACTGTCAGACTTGCAGTAACTTTCTGAATTCAGATTCTAGAAAATTCTACTACTCCGAAAATATTCATTTTGGAAGTTATCTGCTTGGGAATCTTTTATCTAGGTGTATCTGCAGGGCCATTTAAGTATGGATCCAACCCTACTCTAGACTCAGCTGCCATCCACTACAAATAAATACATGTGTGGTGGTTTCACCCGGCTAAACAGGCGACCTCCACCACAACCGCTCGCTCACTCCCCCTCCTCAAAGAAACAGGGGGAGAAAATATGATGGACCAGGGCTTAAGGGTTGAGATAAGGACAAGCAAGTTACTCACTAATTATCATCACGGGCAAAACAGACTCAACATAGGGAGATTAGTATAATTTATTACTATAACTAGCGAACTAGAGCAGTGAGAAACTAAAAGCAAACTAAAAACACCTTCCCCCCATCCACCCTCTTCTACCTCCTCCCCCCGAGCGGCACAGGGGAACGGGGAATGGGGGTTGCGGTCAGCCCATATCGCTGCGTCTCTGCCGCTCCTTCATGGTCGCTCTCTGTTCCCCTGCTCCAACGTGGGGTCCCTCCCACGGGATGCCGTCCTTCCCGAA
>VXAL01018530.1:43520-57890 GCA_013399475.1 Chauna torquata
GTGGTACACCATGGGCTGCAGGTGGACAGCCTGCTCCACCATGGTCCTCACCACGGGCTGCAGGGGAACTTCTGCTCCGGTGCCTGGAGCACCTCCTGCCCTCCTTCTTCACTGACCTCGGTGTCTGCAGGACTGTTCCTCACTCCTCTCACTCCCAGCTGCTGTTGTGCAGCAGTTTTTTCCCCTTCTTAAATATGCTCTCACAGAGGCACAAACAACATCGCTCATTGGTTCAGGTCTGGCCAGCGGTGCGTCCCTTTTGGAGCCGGCTGGAGCTAGCTCTTATCTGACACGGGGCAGCTTCTGGAATCTTCTCACTGAAGCCACCCCGGTGGCCCCCCCCTGCTACCAAACCTTTACCACGTAAACCCAATACAACATGACACTTGTCAAATTAGCCAGTTTCCAAGATGCCATTGAGACAGAAATCTCAAAGTGTCCAAGTTAGCATTTATGCAGCCAGGCTGTGATACAGTGGTTGACGTGAACAAGATATCACACCTTCAGCTCAATTACAGGAAACTTGCAATGCAAAAGGCAATGCAAACAAGCAGCGAACAGACACCAGAACTGTGAGGTTCATCTTGCTTTCAGGATGATCAGTTCAACACTGAAGGAAGACTTTTGAGTCTAGGATATAACATCCAATTTTTCTAGATACAGCAGCTAATATTAAGAAGAAATCTGTAATGGAAGATATGATCTCCAGCTGCAGTCCTTGCTGTGCTGATAACCTCGTTACTATATCCACCAAAAGCACCTGACATGCAGTATTAAAGAAGATTATTGGTTTCCCATTGCTCCCTTCCCTAGAACTCCAAGAATGTAATTGCATTTTAACCTAATGTTTAGCTTCAGTTAATATTTTACTCTTAATCCTTACCACCATTGCCATCCTAGGTGTATTAAACTGCAGAATTACCCCCACCTTCCAGATACCTGATAGAGGTGCTACTGAATTGCTCCATGAATGATATTTTAATGAAATAGTCTGCTTTATTATTTCACACGAAGAAGCTGTTACATCCAGGAAACTGATAAATGTTTCTACCTCTACCTGATTCATATAACCTGTATAGGTGACAGACTACAGAGGGTCATCACAGAGCAGAAAAGTGTAACATGAACAGCAGATATCAACAAACATTTCTGACAAAAACAGTAGTCATAGGGAAGAGTGGCTAGTCTCAGATCTATTGAGGTCTTCAGTTTTCTGTACATATATTTACAGTTTCCCAGAGACTGCAAGGAAGTTAACCAGTTTAATATCTAACATGTAGAAAACATGTTTTTCGTTATGAAATGAGTGCTGCCGGTTTGCATGGTTTCATCCGAATAATTCAAAACCAGATTTGGCCTATGAAAACATCAGCAATGATTTTAGCCCATTGTAAGTGTAAGTAGAAAACAAACAAACACACACACACACAGTATACAACTTTATAACAACCTTACTGTGGTTGTCTTTTTTGTTTGTTTGTTTTTTGTTGTACCTTGGAGCCAACAGGAGTGTGTTCACTGACTAACCTCTCCCTACTGCTGTAGCTGGAATGATAAAAATCACAGAGATAAATGAGCTATTTTGTTCCATACAGTGCTTAAAACCATAGGCATAATGTGGAAACCAGAAAACAAAACATTTATGTGTTTTTTTTCCTTTTGTTTTGTTTTGTTTTTCCATGTTCAGTTATCAAAACTGTAAAAATAACTTGATATTTAAACAAAAATCTGTCTATGAAATATTAAGAATTTATCTTTTTATGACAGATTGTCTTTAATCTGTTTATCATTTTTATCAATTTCAAAACAAATTATAAGAAAACATAAACCTTTGTACCTTCAGATATTGACAGTGAGCTGGATTTAGATTGACACCCTTAGTCCACACAAAAAAGCTGCTCTACATCAGACACCGAAGGTATAGAAGGGATTTACCAGGGAATGCAATATGAAGGTACAGCTGATAGCCAACTGTAAAATACATCTTATAAACATATGTATGTATATTTAACATATCTCAAAGTATTCATCTGGGAATGAAAACATTTGCATTATAATTAAGAAATGTTAGCCCCCTTTTGAAAAATTCAGTCGTATTTAATACAAACCTCTGTTTAAGCAATGGGTAGCATTATTGTAAAATTTGATTTATTGTAAAATCTTCAAAGTAAAAGCTTTGAAAAACAGATAGAAGTTATCATTTTATGATTCCCTCCCTGAAGACCTTTCTAGTCTATCTTTCGCAGTACTAATTTTGGGAGAAAGAAAAAAAAAAACAACACAAATCCGAAATAATACAATACACACAAAATGAAATAAAACTAAATAAAGAATAACCAAAAACCTCCCATAAATATTTGATATAAACTGCCATCTCACAAGCTTCACAGCTGGAATTTAAATCAGTCCTCAGGACAGAACCTGCTTGAGGAGTATTAAAAAAGCTCTTACTCTTGCAGCAGCACCCAAGTCTCCCTGAAGCTGTAATATACAATACACTTCTGACGTACATACGTACATAATTTATTAGGGAGTAGGATTCATCCTAAAAATGGTTCCAAGTATCTTGGTCCGCTAAAGCTACAGGAATTGTGATGACCAGACTTTCTCCTCTTCTGAAGGCACCAATTGCTTGCTTCTACCTGCTGTCTTACATTTTTTCAGTAGTTGAAAATACTCATTGGAAAAGATAGTGACTCATCACAATCCCACCTATTGATGGTTTGCAGATGATGACCATCTATATTTATATTTTTTGTTTTCAGTGAAGTCTGTTACTGAAATTAGGTTGTCAGAAAGTGTGTAAGAGCCGTTTCTTGGCTACCGCACACCTGGTTGGTGTGAAAGGGGATCTTCCATGTGTTCTGCGTCAAAGCCACCAAGTCTCTATTCATCAAAACTGAATAAAGTCTCAGTTCTAGATAAAATTAAATGGTAATCTGAAGTCTAAAATGTTTTGAGAGGAGAGGAGGAAAGGGGAAGGGGAAAGGGAAGGGGAAGGAAGGGGAATCATTGAGTTGGAAGGAATCTACAAAGGCCATCTATTTTAACTGCCTGACTGCTTCAGAGCTAACCCGAAGTTAAAGCATATCATTGAGGGCATTATGCAAATGGCTTTTGAAGACTGGTAGTCTTGGGACACCAACCACCTCTCTAGGAAGCCTGTTCCAGTGTTTAACCACCCTCACAGTAAAGAAATTTTACCTACTGTGCGGTCTGAACCTCCGCTGGTGCAGCTTTGTGCAGCTGCCGTGCGTCCTGTCATCACTTACCAGGAGAAGAGATAGGCACCTCCCTCTCCACAAGAGAGCAATGAGGTCGCCTCTTGGCCTTCTCTTCTTCAAACTAGATAACCCAAGCGTCCTCAGCATCCCCTCATAGCACATGTCTTCCTGGCCTTTTACCAGCTTTGTTGCCCTCGTCTGGATGCTTTCAAGTATCTTAACATCCTGTTTGTGTTTTGGAGACAAGAACTGCACACAATATTCCAAGTGAGGCTGCACCAATTCTAAATACAGTGGGAGAATCACCTCTTTTGGCCGGCTGGCTATGCTGTGTTTAATGCACTCCAAAATGTGGTTTGCCCTCTTGGCTGCCAGGGCACACTGCTGGCTTATTCTGAGCCTGCTGTTGACCAGCACCCCCAGGTCCCTTTCTGCTGAGCTGCTCTACAGCCACTTCTCTCCAAGTCTGTACCTGTGTTCAGCATTATTCCATCCCAGGTGCAGAACCCAGCATTTTGCTTTGTTGAAGTTCATGCTGTTGATGATTGCCCAATGCTCCAATGTAAGGATACATGCAAAAGTAGGCAAACTCTACATTGCCTTAAGGAGAAATTGAAAAACTGCTTCCCTTTGTTTATCCTTAACAATATCTCTGAGACTGTTTTGTTAAAATTTTGCTTATTTTGAAGCTCTAAGATAAAAGGATGAGGAATAGCTAAGGGGATGTGGTCAGGATGTACTCCTGAGGTCTGGTTTCCATTTACAATAAGGATTTTTTACATTTTCTTAGCAAATGAAGAAAATATGAAGTGCCTAATTCATTGTTCCATGGCAAAAGTATTATACATCTGTATAATTTCCGACAGATACCTGTCTATCCTAGTGAGAGAAAGTCTACCAAGACTGACTCACTGTCTTGTAGAGGCTAAATCTCTTATTCTCTTTGTAACCCAACTCCTTAACTGAAAAATGGAGCAAAAATTCTCAAGCCCAAAGTAATGTTGCAAACATACATGAGGTGAAGTGAAAAAACAAAAACAAAAACAACAACAAAAAAAAACCACCTTCTTTGTTGGGATAATTTACGACATTGACCACACAGACCACTAATGAACTGTCAGTTGGTGATCCTTTGCTGCGAGGAAGATTCTGCTTCATTTCTCAGGTTATATGAACTAAGGAAGCTTTTTAGTACCAGATGAAATAAACCACTTTGTCACTTTGCTCCACAGAGCAAACCGGCATACGGCTTCATGCAGAAGAAGACAGCATGTGAAGGAGGATGTTAAGCCTCTGTCTGAGACTTCTAGTCAGTCATTTGATGAAGGAACTGCACTGGTATAGTGGTTTCACACTGGTAGGTAGCTAAACTCCATGCTGTTCTCTCACTCCACCTCCTCAGAAGGACAGGGAGAGACAATATGACGAAAAAAAAAAAAGCTCATGGGCTGAGATAAGAACAAGGACATCGTTCAGCAATTACCATCACGGGCAAAATAGACTCAGCATAAGGGAGATCAATGGAATTTATTGCCTATTGCTAAGGGACTACAGTAGTGAGAAGCAAAAGCAAACTAAAAACACCTTCCCCCATCCGCCCGCTTCTACCTCCTCCCCCCGCGCGGCACAGGGGAATGGAGAATGGGGGCTGCGGTCAGCCCACATCGCTGTGTCTCTGCCGCTCCTTCATGGTCATTCTCTGCCCCTGGTCGAGTGTGGGGTCCCTCCCACGGGATGCCGTCCTTCCCGAACGGATCCTGTGTGGGCTTCCCACAGGCTGCAGCTCTTCAAGAACTGCTCCAACATGGGTCCGTACCATGGGGTCCATACTTCAGGAGCAAACTGCTCCAGCACAAGTCCTCCACAGGCTCCTGCCAGACCTTCTGCTCCTCCATGGGCTCCTCTCTGCAGGCTGCAGCTCTGGCCAGCAGCAGATCTCTTTTGGAGCCGGCTGGAACTGTCTGTTATCTAACACGGGGCAGCTTCTGGACTGTTCTTACAGATGCCACACCTGCAGCCCCCCTGCTTCCAAAACCTTGCCGCATAAACCTAATATAGGTGGTTCATTGTATAGGGAATATTGTGCGCTATGAAACAAAACATAAAATTTTAGTAAATGTAACCTCAGTATCATAATGAAATCTTCTATTATTTCTTTTAATTTGATAAGTACTCTTCTAGATTTTTAAGAATATTGATTTCACAAATGCAATTTTCACAGATCAGTCGTATGGCAGGGATAAGGCACAGACATTCCCAGGTGACTTACTTTGCTTTAAAAGAGTTTATCACAAAAAAATATTTTTAGTTTTCTTTACTTCTGACAAACAAATTGGATGATCTACATTATTATCTCTTGGATATAGTGTTTTAGGACAGAGATAGCTTTTCTGTTTTGCTAAGAATTTTTTTTAAAAAAAATTAAAATCAATTTCACAATATTTTTTTAAAGTGGTGGTTTCAAAACTGAAGATCAAAATACAATATCAAAAGATAATTGCAAACATTGTTAACTGATTTTTTCCTAAAAATTTAGAAAATATTTTAAAATTATTTGGGAATATTTTGATTTCTAGGCATTTTAATATAGAAATATTCTGTCAAAGATGTTTCAACAACCTCTGGCTACATTTGTATGTAAGCTATCTCTCACATAAATCAGATTACCTTTAGCAGCACTATTCACCAAAAGAGAAATTGATTCATTGTTGTAGACAATTTTCCTATTTCTACATTCTCGTATAATTGCAAATTCAAACTTCTTTATCCTCCTCTTATTTAACTAACAGTAGCCCATTTTTACTACTTTATTTGCATAGATTTTGGGGACATATTTTTAACAGTTATGTAATGCAATACTACATCAAGATCTCCTACAGGAGAATGTAAAACTAAACATGTTTTTCGCAAGACAGAATGTTCAAGAAGAGATGCATTCAGGGTTTTTGTTTGTTAGTTAGTTAGTTAGTTTGTTTGTTTTTGTTATGGGATGCTTTGGCAACTTTAAATTTGACATAATGATTAAAATATCTTTCTCAATCTTCTGCCATATGCTTTCACTCTAACTTCATTATTTCTTTTGGTATATATTTCAAGATGGATCTTGAACTTCTTTCAAAGTAAAAAACTTCATGTGGGCATTCATAAGTGATGCTGAATATTCAGTTTTAGCAAATACAATCAGTCCTTGCAGATACCGCCACTTTCCACTGATTATATCAACTTATCATCCAGTAACCATATGCACTTATTAAACTGTGTAAAAACATAAAAAATAATTTTCAGTACCTTCCAAGACCTTATGTATTGAATGTAAATGTGAACGTAGATCATAGTCAAGCTGGTTTTGGTATTTAACACTTCACAGCCAGAAAAGAAAATAATAACTATTTCATATACCCATTTCATTATAGCTTCTGCTTTTGAGCATAACAGCTTAAGTGTTTATTTTCAAATGTGTCTTCATTTATGACTGTTCAGAAACTCCTGAAAAGTTGTCAACTGTTTGTAGCTGGTCAAAAATTATGTCACACAAGTATTTTGAAAGAATCAAGACCTGCTTCGGTCAGTACTGTCACACCTCACGCCACAAGACTCTCTTAGCATTTTACTGAAAGCTGTGGTACCCAATATACGCAATATTGCAAAGGCAGAATTTTCCTGAAGAAGTTTCTAACCACAAACTGAAGCTAGAGATGACTACCAAAGGAAAGTAATCCTTCCCTTGATCCTAAGATCATGCTCAAGTTGTATTGCTACTTGTACAGTTACCTGTTACTGCAACTCCTTTAGGCCACTGTTAGGACATCCACTTCACTCCAAAGATACATAGTCTGATCCAGGATAACCCTTGCAGAAGAAGGTAACGTCCTGTCACCCTCCTTGCCACCAATCCTTACTGAGATTTAGAGACAATTTCACTTACATTTATGTCCTAAAAGAATATTATGGGATATACTACAAATGCTTTATCAGACAACATTCAATTTCATTTATTGGCTTCGCTTAGGCTTTTAGGTAGTGATTGTTTCTCATAAATGCAAAATGGGGAAAACTAAGTCTAGAGTTGACATGCTAGACAGAAGTCCTGACAGGCCACAAGGTCTCCATATGCTCTAGAATACCATTGTCCTCAACTTTGCCCCTCAGAAATCTACAAAATAGCTGCACTGCATCAACTGGATAGTAAAATAAAATAACAGTGTGTTCAGCCCCCCTTTTTTTTTTTTTTTTTTTTTTTTTTAGCAGAATTAGTCCCCTGGTGAGTTAATTTGTTGCCTAGGACTTTCAAATACTATTGAATATTAAGACTCCTTAAGTCATATTATAGGATACTAATGATTACTTAGCAGATAGCTTATCTCACATTGTACATTAAATTTATAAAATAAATGTAAATGTTTCATTTTATTCAGTAGTGAATGGGCATAAGTAATGTATTCTTACTATGCAAAAACCAAACTGAATGAATAATTTAATTCTTAACTATGATGATCTCTATTAGATATCAGTGAAAGACAGTTTGAAAGTAAATGGGATGAGAAATAAGAATGTAAGATTATTTAAACTCTATTTAAACAGTAATTGTGTTTACAAACAAAAAATTGATTTCGGCTATGCAGCAAGTGGTGATTTGATATGTATACTGTATGGCCTCCCATGCTAGGATTCAATACAGATTAATAAGAGTTATTTCTACTGCTGTCATAGTAGAAGTCTTTTCTATTACTGTAAAATCACTATTGCTTTGCTAATAAAGGTAGAAAAGCTCTGAAATCTTTGATCCATTCGGTATCTGCTCAACAGAATAACTAGTACAAGTGACCTAGCATTGAATGTGAAGCTGGTTGGAAAAGACCTGATGTAATTTACTGCTCTACCAAGAGTAAGGGCAAAATAATGAGCAAATTATATCCTGATCAGAATTTAATCATGAGTCAGTAGCTGGATAAAATTCAATTGTCAAGAGATCTAATTTACATCAAAGACCCAGTAGAATATCCTCCAAAGCATTTTTCTCCTGCGCTTATTATAAATGAGGACGCAGAAGACAACTGAGGCCAGATTTTGGTGGCAGGATAATCTGTTGGGCAGGAGGAGCATAGGAGGAGCACCTTGTTCCAGCATCAAGTCACCTTTCACTACTGTGTGTAAGCCTTTCTTCTCTGCATTTTATGGCTGTTGTAGTCTTTGTGTCTACAAGCTTTTTGTTTTGGGCTCTTTCCATCTACCTTTACTTGGTAAAGTAAACTTGCTTAAGTTGGATGGGTGTGGTAGGACTCCTACTATGAAATGATTGTTCTATGGACTTGGTTCTTAACTGATTTATTTACGTATTTTTAAAGAGGAAAGTCCGGTTTTTATATACTGTCTGATTCTGCAGTCTTTAAGGACCTGTGGTGTTTCTGCAGGTAGCCATATTTAGTATTGTTAGGAATAACTCACAAAATAAAGTCCCAACATTATACAGTATCAGCATGAGACTCAATCATTCCTCATGTAGGCAAACTGGGAGTTAGGTAACCAAAAATGATTATGATTTTCTTGCACCTAGCAGTGAATTTCATCCTAAAATAATACAAGCTGTTATTCATCTTCATTTGCCCATTATCAGGCACTTTATCAGCTCAGCTACTGGATGTAGAGCCATAACCAAATAGATGCTAAAATATGACTGCTGTAATCCTTCTTCAGCACAGGACCTCATCAATAACCAAAAGCATCTTGGTGTTTCCTTTATACTTCCGGGGTTCTGGTCTTGGCTAACTTTGGTGGTGACCCCAGGTCTTCTGACTTGAGCCTTGTTCCTGTTCTCTCCATCTGTAGTAGTGAGGAGCTATCACAGCTAAACACTATCATGGGCTCTCCACTCTTCATGCACTGTATGTCTTTCATGTTCCAAGCAGTAAGATCTGAGCTGCGTCCTCTAGTTTTATTCCTTTTTATACAACCATGTCACTGTAAAAGGAACACTATAAGCTGCATATTTGTAACTATTTCTTCCATGCTTGTGTGTATAGTATTTGTCAGTTGTGAAAAGTCTTGTAATCACTTTGCACAGAGTGATATCTTGCAATAGGAATGAAATACAGAACATTTACAGAGCAAAAATATCAGTTAGAAGGGATAATTCACTGGGGGGAAAAACAAAAAAAAACAAAACAAAACAAACAAACAAAAAAAAACACAAGGCTAATATTTTCCAGTTGCTTCTCATATGCTTAAATTTGACCATACATAAAACGGTAACAAACTGGTAACAAATACTATGCATAAGTATTGTTATTTAATAATTCAGAACTGGTTCTATTTTGTGTTTCATTCCTACAACACAAAGATCTTATTTACTTGTCATCTGCAAAAAAACATAACTAGGAGGAAAAAAAGTATAATGTGCATTTATTAATACACACTTTGGGAATTTCCCAGAACCAAGAAACAACACATACTAGTAAAGCATATTTCTTACAAGTGTTCTTCCTCCCAGGTCTTAAGTGATAACATTTGTCATAAAGTTCGGTATTTGCTGTGGTAGATACTCATTTTACCATTTTGATCAATCACCATTTGATTCAAAATGTATTATCTCTACAAAAAAGCAGAATGTGAATTAGGCAGCATTGTTCTGAACATTCACTTCAACAAGTTATCATTGATTTTTAACTGACTTCAAACCAGTGTTCTGATGTTCTTATGTAATGCTGATACTGAAGCTAAATGTACGTTCTTCATGATTCATCTAGCAAAGGACAAAACTATTCAAAAGTGTTCACAGCTATAAATTTTGGAACTAGAAACATGCCTAGTTCAGTGAGGTAATTATTTTGCCCTAGTCTTTGGAAGACCCTGGCCATAGTGGAGCATACAAAATGACTGCTCAAGAAGGCTGCACTGTAAACTGTAGTTAGACAAATATGTATCAGTTGTGACTTAAATTAATTTGATTCTACTCTGGGCTGGCTGTAAAAGACCTTTCCCCCCCTCCCCCTATATTTCATTTAAAACTCAAGTGGCCACAAGATAGTCTTATGATTTTTATTCACTGTACTTTACATGTGTTCTTACTGACTTCTGCCCCCCCCCAAAAACAGATTTCAAATATGCAATGGATTTTATTTCTCTCAACATGAAAAACAGAAATCAAAATCTTAACGAGGGTAAATGTTATCAGAGAAAAAGGAAAAGAGTCATAGAAGAACACAAAAGAGACTAAGCAATGAAGCAACAGGAGGAAGAGGTGGCAAGAGTCACATTGTGACAACACCATGGAAGTGGTGACATCGACAACTAGAAGTCTATAGGAGTAGACAATGACCTCAAGATTTTTACCGAAGTACTGTAGGAAAACGCTTTAGAGTGACAACTTGTAGTTATCATGTCCTGAATTATAAGGATTTTCAGAGCTAGACTCTAGTTTCTAAAAATAGCAAGAACTAGATCCGTCAGAAGGCATGGGCTACTTTCTCAGCAATAATAGCTGGGAGAAAGTAGAGAATACTGCCAAAAAACTTGTCCTCCTTGGTTTTGTCTCCCCATTCCTTCATTCTTGGGGAACTGCTCTGGAACTTTTCATTAGCACAGTAACATGTCTTGGCAGAAGCAATATTTTAATAGCTAGGAGACAGAAGACTGTTAAGAAAGAACACTTTGAATCATTGAGCAACAGTTACTCAGAGAGACAAACTCTACTTCTAAAAGAAGAGATAAACCAATATTAGAGTTCAATTTTAGACAGAGTGAGGATCATATTGCTTCCTTTTCAACCTGAGTTAATTATTTCCCCCCTTCCCCAGGACAAATGTAGGAGAGGAAGAATATAATAATCATTTCTGGTTTTAAGAGCTATATGGAATATTAATTTCTTTAAATAAGTAATTAAGTACTGATTTCTATGACCCTTAACCCTGGAAGATGCTTTATCATTCATACAATGAGCTAACATACATAATAAGAATATTCTCCTAGTAAAGGTTGGAGAGGTATTTCTTCTTGGCCATGTACTTACCCACTCATCTATGTTTTGATGTACTGCACACCAAAGAGGTGGAAAGAGCTAGTATTATTTCCAAAGCAACAAGCACTAACCAAGTCCTTCCTTAAAACACCTTTAAATCTTAAGTCACACCCATTGACAGAGCAAAGGAAAAAGTTAAAGCTATGCAGCTGAAAAAAAAGAAAAGAATTGTTGTTTAGAAACCTCTCTCAAGGAAGATTTGCATTTTCCATTTTCAAAATGATCTGCTTATAAAGGAAATAATAAATATTGTACCATCTGTTTTCATCCTTGTCATCTTAAGTTTCAAAAACATGCAAAAACTTATGCTACTGATGCTATCCTTCATTAATCCTTCCACACTGAGAGACTGTGGACATTTTAAAAAATCTATTATAATGCATTTGCTTCATTCCTTAGAAGCTGTGCAGTTCAGCCTGCTACTGAACTGATCCCGTGAGAGTGGTAGGCAGGAAAAGTTTATTCAGAGTCAAAAAATACTTTATGTGACAGTACTTCTTGTCATTCTATTAGAACTGCTATTTCATCCAGGAAAAGTTCAAGCCAAACCGTTACTATTAAAATGAATGTTAGAATTGTTCCTTCATTTCTGCCAACTTGGCCATGTTGTGTAGTTTTGGATGTTACCTGTGTAATTTAAAAACATAAAAGCAAATATATTAAAATTTAATCAAACCTGGAAAACGTTAGCAGTTAGGTACTTTTTGTTAAATGGAAATAGAATAGAATGATAATAGGAAAAAAAAATCAATTTTAATGTTTAAGAAAATAGAAATGGGAAATAATTCACTTTAGCAAGACTAGTAGACCACTGGTAATATAATGTTTTTATGTTTTTATTTCAGAATTCTTAATTTATATATGTGTTCATAACCCAGTTCCAAAGTTTCTAATGTTTAAATAAGTCTAGCTTGTATATAGCAGTACAGCCACAGCCCACAGCATGTGATCATCTAGGCTATTACTAGTAACAGTTTCAATTACTCTTCTTTCCTTCTTCATAGAGAGAGGTCAGATACATAGGTTTTACTTCCCTTGTCTTATTTGTATGTTACTTACCATTTAAATTCAAAAATAAATGTTAATGTGGAATTTATGCAATGTTGGGCATTTCCTGTTTTTTTTCTCTTCATTGGGAGAATATAAAAGTTTGACTCTCTAAACTCCCAGAGCAGAAGCAAAGATTACACGCTCTACTGAAAGATTCTTCCAACAGACTCAAAGGCTGAGCAGATGTGGTGATAAAATAATGTGATTTCTAACTAATCTTGCACTTTCAGTGAACCGAATTCTGGTTTTGCATGTCAAAGATGTTCTGCAACTTAAGCAAACAACCTCAACAAATGCATCTCCTCTGCATATATCATAAGTAGATTTATCATACATCAATCACAATTACGTAGGTACGGTTAAAGACATAAACATATGCATTTTGTAAGCTATCAACAATAGCATAACAAATTTAACAAGTCTATGGTTCAATTCAGAAAGACGGAAACATGATTTTACTGACCTGCTCAACTCTCAAAAAAAGAAGGAAAAAAAAGTACACTATCAGCCTATCTGAAGCTTCTTTTGTATTATCAAGGTTTTTGTTTTTTTCCTGTGCAAATATTCCCTGCTAACGTTTGTCTAGAACAGTTAACCTTTCAACAAATCCACAAAAGCATCTTTGCAGTAGATTCATTGATGTACTAAGCTATCAGGAGAGACAACATTTAGAAAGAGTTCAGTGAGGAAGTAATGCCGTTAATCAAGAATAATCCAAATACTGGATTTATAAAGATATTTTAAAGTATGTTTGCAGTAGAAAGCACATTGGCATGAATGATTCCTAACACGCGTCCGCTGAGCATACACATCTATAAGGCCCAGCTATGTGAACTTTCTTGCTGCTAGTTTTCAAAACTAAAACTCCTCCAGAAGGCTCATGGTAATTGAAAGGGATCAAAACATATTCTTATACTCCACAGTAGAGATTAATCAAAATCTTTTTATAGGATTCCTTGTACTTATGGAAAACTAGATCAATAAAAACTGAGACTTTCAGCTCTCCATAAGAACTTTAAATTCATCTTAAATCTCTCCAGTAATGCATTTTTTAAAATAAAATTTAAGTTTCAGCAGATAAGCTTTTGTGCGCTGCTACTACCCAAGTAAAGCCTGCAGCATTTATGAACAATGAAAACCAGGTGAAAATTAACAATATTATTAATACCTAATCTTACAAATGATGAATATTAATATTGGAAGCATGAGAAGAATAGTTATTACATAAAATGTTATTCATACTCTGAAAACTATATTTCTATTCGAGATAAGGCATTTTCTTTCTATTCTATTAGTCTTCTTTAATCAAAGGTACATTTATGTTCCTTTTGTTAGCACTCAGTATGAAAGCTTTCTGTGCCTGCTCATCAGCTGGTATTTCTTGGCATTTCAGTAAATTGATCTCACCAGTTTGCAACAACACAAAAGTATCTTGACCCCTAATCTTCAGCAAATGTTTTTTCAGTCCTTTTACATAAGTATAATACTTAAATGGTAAATCCTGTAAACGTACTTGAAACAATGCTAATTCTCTCCATAATTACTATGGAATCCTAATACTAGTATGTTTTCTTCCACTCAGTGATAATATTTCAATGGAAACATGAAAAATAAAGTTATTATCCTATTTCAAATAATTTTATATGGTTTTCTCCATTTAAGCAGCAATAGGTGGGCAGCTAATACTCAGATAGAGAACACAGAATATAACCAGGTCAAATTACAATAGGAAGAGTTGTAAATTATCACTACTTACATTTGATGTCAAATAGAAGAAACTTTAAGCATTTATTTGAGCAGAAGAAACCCAGCAGTTTCTCAGCTACCATTTTGGCAAGGAAGATGCAAGAAGTCGAAAAATGCAGAAAAGAAGTCAATTGGCTCAGAAACTGAAATGTTTGTTATGAGATAACTACAAAAATAAAAATAAAAATTTAGATGTAGAGTGAGAAAAAATTACCACAGCTGGATAACTCCTTTATGGATGGACTAAGAAGACAAAAGCCGGGACTTCTCACTTACACATTTATTCCTGATTTACAGAGTTTTGAATATATATATATATATATATATATATTTATA
>VXAL01018530.1:64113-87358 GCA_013399475.1 Chauna torquata
CAACTTCCTGAAGGGAGGTTGTGATGAGGAGGGGGTCGGCCTCTTCTTTCAGGTAACTAATGATAGGACTCGAGGTAATGGCAGTAAGTTGTGCCTGGGGAGATTTAGATTAGATATCAGGAAAAACTTTTTCTCTCAGAGAGTGGTCAGGCACTGGAATGCCCTGACCAGGGAGGTGGTGGAGTCACCGACCCTTGCGGTTTTTAAGAAGCGCCTGGACAAGGTGCTGCAAGACATGATTTAGTAGCTTAGTGGGTAGAACTGGTGATAGGATGACTGTTGGACTAGATGATCTTGTAGGTCCTTTCCAACCTTGTGATTCTGTGATTCTGTGACTTTCCTGTTATATTAAAGATTGGTCTTAAAGAAACAGGATGTATTTTCCCTCTTTTTTGTTGGCTGGACTAGCATTTATGAACAAATTCAAGCAACCAACCATTTAAACCTGGTAAGGGAGGAATCTGTCTGATTAGATAACATTTGTGACTAACTTCTGATGTAGTAAGCCTTCAGTAGTAATACTTCAAGTATTCTTGATGAATAGATCAAGAAACATGAAATAGAAATGTTCAGTCAATATGATGCAACCATTTATCACCCACCCAAACATAGGGCAAATATAGTGCTACTAACACCCTAGCAAACCATTACTCCTGATGCTTTTTAATACTACTATTAGGAGAAGGAAAAAATTCAAAGTACACAGCAATCTCATTAACATTACATCTCATTAACTTTAACATGCTATCTCTAGAGCAAAAGATATGTCAAAAACGATAAAAAGAAAAGGTTGGCAGCTTTGAAAAAAAGGTCTGTGAAGTCTCCCTTTAATACTTTCAGTGATTTCTTTTCATTCTTTCTTTACTTTGGCAGGATATTAAGACAAGAATTTTTTATTAATTATATTAAGAATTTGATACTTTAACCCTCCAGAGCTTTGGTTTTTGTCTACTTAGAGAACTTCACTTTCTTTACTTACTTTTGCATTTTGAAATTCAATGGCTGTGCTTAGGTGTAACTAAAGAAAGCTCATACATAAAATTTGGCAAGTGAAGCTAAAAAAAGAGAATTTTAAAGAGATGTAATGTAAGATTTCCATTTCTAACACTAATCAAATTTGAGATCACTATTAAGACGGTCATTACTAATATATACTTTTTCTGTCCGTCTTGTCAAGAAAATAATGTTTCTACCTATTTACCTGTCCAAGTAAATTATCAAAATATTTACCTGAAGCCTGAAAATTCTTTGAAATGCATTCAGCTACCTATAGAAATTTAAAATAGTATAGCAGATTTTATATTAAAACACTGATGATTTCTGGTATAATACCAGACATCAATATTTCAAAGAAACATCTGTTGAGAAACTGGACAACTGGAAAGAGTAGAACTGAAAATTTCTCTGTGTTTACAGCAACTGTCTTGCATAGTTATAATGGTCTACATATACACTGCTGCCCTCTTGGTATAACTTGTAAAACATAAACCTAAATCATGCCTAAAGTACTAGTCATCCTAAAGTAATAGTCAATAATAACTAGTGTACAAAACCTAAAGGAGAAAAGAACTGAAAATTAAATGGTATAGGCTTGCTGTGGGTCTATCATCCAGTGTACAGTTAAATAGAATCATAAGATACACTTTATGTTTGGAGACCGCACCAAGTGCTCTTCTTGCTTGCTATCTTATGTCAATATAAGTCATATACAGTTTGCACTGGAGTAACTGAGGGCAGTAATGCTTCTATTTATTTAAAAAAGACAAAAAGAGAGGGAAAAAAAAAAAAACAAAGGATATGAATAGAAGTTTTTATTTAAAAAAAAAAAAAAGCAGCTTCCCAACCAAGACAAAAATTATGTTGTTTTTTTTTTTTCAAAGGTTAAGGGAGCTTTTACTAAGTATGAAAAATTCATAGGAGAAATTAGCACTGATTAATTCTTTCTAAGCTTTTTTTTTTTTTAATTGTGTAATAATAGTAGTTGATATGATGATGGAAGAGAAATTTTTGACTCTTGAGTCACATTTCTTATACATTTTGTTTGTCTGCAGTATAGGTCCTCAGCACAAAAAGTCCATATGTACAAGTAAGTTATACGATGGTATCTATATCACACACACATACATACACACACACACAAATACATACATACATATCTATAAATATAAAAAAGAAATGTTGCATTACTGGTTATGTATTAGTGGGTAAAAATTGTGAATACTGTTCTTGTCTGAATACACATTTAATGAGTTACAATGACAGTTTATAACTAAAATCAAATTAAGTTTAAATATACTTTCTGGCCTTTGGATGAATCATTGAAGGATGAACCTTCAAAGCAGATTTTTTATTTCATTTGTATTTCCAAATAATGTGACTCTCTCAATGATTTCATTGGTTTCAAGTCAAAAAAAAATCATGCAACCAGACATTTCTATGAGACATTTGGCACCTAACATCAAAACTGTATATGTTAACATTGCTATCACATCTAAATTGCACCTAAAATTTATATACTTTTTACTTTCAGATATGAAGTAAAGTTAACACAGGCAAAACCTACTTATTTACATTTCTGAAGGCTGGTATATTTGTGTCTGCTTTGTTCACCTGTCGGGAAGGCCAGACTGCCTCGGAACCAGCACAGGACAGTTATTCCGAACAATAACTACTATTTTCTTTCCACATCATTAAAATACATATACCTGAAAAAATAAATGACAGGAAAGCTTGTTTGTTCTAAATAGTTTTGTTGTCATTGTTTTTGTTTGTTTGTGTTTTTTTTTTTTTTCTCAATGAAATAAGAATTATTGATGCATAACATCACAAAATAACGGCATTGGGAAACTGATGCAAAAATGATAAGGGGGAATGGTATCCGGTTAATAACTGCTGCTTTCTTTGTGCAGATAATTTACACATAAGACAAAGCATCTAAAAACATTTCCTGTATAAAATAAAAACCTCTGGCTTTCCATGTCAAGCAGAAAGAATTAACGCATCAAAACTCAAGGAACAAACTCCAGATACTACTTATCAGAAATAATCATGAAAGTCTATCAGCAATAAACTTGTCTCTTTCAGGAAGACAGTCATACAGCATAACAAACTTTCCAAATGTTGGCTCATAAAGAATAGGGATTCATAAGGTTTTGGGCCTGTCCTATACTTTTTACCTTAGAAAACAAAAGCAAAATAAAAAATCATGTTTTTGTATGAAGGCAAAATCTGCCAAATAAATTACATATAAGCCTAAGAATAAAAAAGGGAAGCAATGAAAATAAATAATTTACTAAAGGCTCTATCTTAAAACTTGTGTATTTTTCACTGAGCCCAATTTAATCTTCTGGTATATGAACATTAAACTATAAAAACGGATATATGATTTTTTAAATTAAAGGTAAGTTTTGTGGCTATGGTCATGCAGTAATCTGACCCACCTGCTACCTTGAACATCGTTGTTCAGTGATAAGACTATTTGTCATGGGTGACAAGGTGCTACAGAATTTCTATATTTCCTGAAAAACTATTCAAAGTACTTTGGACTTAAAATTTTTTAACATATGAGAGGGCTAAACACACAACTAAAGGGATCAGTTACTGACTGACAAGAGAATCTCAGCTCTTCATAACTGCTATTTATTCAAGACATAAAAACTTTAAAGAGGCCTCCATGGACATTATTCATTCCTAGACAGGCAAACAAAGGACATTTCAAAGCCATTAAATCATTTATGCACATCCTTTTGAGAAACATGAGTTAATAACCACACTGTGGCTGCATCAGGTTCCAAGACATGAAGTCTGACTGATGCACTGCACCCTAGGCAGGGAGGCAGCACAGGAAGTGTGTCTGCAACTCAGTGGCAAAATGGCTGCTTCATAGGGTGAAGTATTCACGGTATTTTTAACCAGCTAGCTTGAACACTGGTATTACTATAGTTATGGCAAAGATCCTTCAAAGATCCTTTGCAGTACCTCAGTTTTCATCCAGTGTCCAAATTACTTATTAGCTAAGTGAAAGATGACATTCATGTGGACTCTGCACAACCATCTCGCCCTCGTGACTACACCTGATAATTGGCCAGTAGGTCAAACAGAACAAATACTAACTGAAAAAATACTCAAGTTTCACTGTGTCTATCACTGGGCACTTATTTGGGCCTCTCCCCTGTGCTGTGTGATATCTTTCACAAAACTTACAGAAACATCACACACTTGGAATTTTTAGCCCTCCATCAGGGCCTGCTGAAAAAGGATTCAAAGTTATTAGGTTGGCAGTAACAGAGGCAAACAGTTAGCACTCTAAAGTGTTACTGTATAATCCTAATTTCTCGGGGAAGACAAAACAATCCTAGAAAATGTGCATTGGACTATGAAATGTGTTTGGAGTTCCTATTCTACATATGAAATCTTGGAGATTTTTATAGAGACAAAAACTAAGAAGTGGTTTATACATTGAGCTATGAATCTTAATATAGTTGACTAACCACAATATTCTTTTGAGTACAAAAAACTTCAGAACTTCCCCAGTGACCATTCTTTCAGCATTTTGTACTACGATGTCATATCATGTCTACAGTATACAAAAGTAAAAATATTTAGCACAAAAACAATACATAAAACAGATCATATTTTAACAATGAACAGCCAAAAATGACTAGAACTTAAT
This sequence comes from Chauna torquata, assembly GCA_013399475.1. Classification (NCBI taxonomy): domain Eukaryota; kingdom Metazoa; phylum Chordata; class Aves; order Anseriformes; family Anhimidae; genus Chauna; species Chauna torquata. The sequence goes on from VXAL01018530.1 coordinate 68,786, forward strand.
GTAGTGTAACTGATATGTGTTTGACATTCTTCAGAAGCAAATAAAACAGGCAATTTCTGTGAAATGAATATAGGCTGTATTTACATGTCACTAAACCAGTGGTAAATAGTGGTAAATAACAAACTATGACAAATCAATCTTTCACCTTATCTTGTCTAAAAAAAAAAGAAATGCTGTACGATACTAAGTACAACATAAGGAGTTGCCTTATTCAGTTAAATGAAATGAAAGTAAACGTGAACTATTATTTAAATTATCTTTCTTCAGAAGATGTATAAATCTTGAAATTTGAAAATTGCATTGTTTAGCATGTCTATGTAGAACATTTTTTTTTGTATTAAACTATAAAATAGATTAGTGTGAGTGATTATTTAAATCATTTTTTAGAAATAGGGTAAACCCCTTACCAAAAAAACCCTTACCTTTCACCATATTGTGTGAAAAATGTTAAATTAAGAGAGAGAGAGAGAGACCTTTTGAATTTTTGCAATACTAAATAAACAAGACAAATAATATCTTTTGTCATTGAAGGAAGTTTAACAGAGTCCGTAATTCTTAATGACAATTGCTCTCTAATTTCTAAATTTCTGTCTCAGTAAAAACTAATTGGTAATCATTTAAGAGAGGTAAACACTGTGGAAGCCCTCCTCATCCTTCCTAAGCATGCCAAAATCCTGAGGTCTTCCTGGAGTCCCTCTGTCTTCAGTGATCTAGTAGTTTGTCTTCCCACAGTTGTGCACCTCTGTAACTACAAACAGCAATTCAGATAGTTTGGTTTGCCAAAAATTGCTTCTCTTAACCACAAAACAAAGTTAAGTCTCATTTTAAATCCTCCCAAGGAAATTAATTAGAACCTAATCTCAGCTGGTGAGAGGGCTTGGAATATGCTAATAACACTCTCATTTTGGGTCCTCTTTTGGTGATTGCAGTGAGACCAGTCACCACTAAGGTTTTAGAAAATGGAGTTCAGTGCTTAAAAAAAGCTGTTAAGGACACTCTAAAGCAATGAAGAAGGGATGCACTGTGGTTATGATGGCATGTGCACTGCTAAACTTGAATTTCATTCAAGCTGCTCCTACAGCAGGTGAGGATTGGCTGCATTTAACTTCCATTTGGCACACGATCCCTTCCTCAAGAGGAAAAAGCATTCTCCTCAAGATCCTCCAGTGCTTTGCTCTCTAAACTTTCTGGATTCTGTTCATAACGTGTCACCATTTAGACACACATATGTATACAGATACTTTACGCAAACCCAGGACCACAAAGTAACATAAACTTCATTGCTGCTAAACATAAACATGGCTGTATATTCCTAGAAGCTTAACAGATGACACCAAGCCAAGTCCCAGTCTTTCCATCCTTACATCATATCTGCTGCTGCTGAAAATACGTCTGTAGATAAAATCATAAAAATGCTATAGTTTCTTTATTAATGTAACAGGAGAAAGCAGATTTTCATTGCTCCTCAAACTATCAGAACACATTCAGTGAAGCACATGAGGTGATATTGTACACAGTTTAATGAAACAGACAAAACATCTTTCCTAATGAGATCCTGACAGCCCAAACAGTATTTAATCAGTGATTACTTTCTTTGCACCAATACGTTACATTTCTCTTCGTGCCAATAAGTTGTATTTTACTAAAACATATAATTAAGCAGAAGAGCTCTCATTTGTGAGTTTTTTTTTTCTTTCTTTCTTTTGCAGAAAAGTTACACTAACTTAAAAAATATTTCTTTATATCCTTCAGGTATTTTATTTTATTCTCTGGCAATTTTTTTAAAAATTATTATGACGATGATGACTCTGTTGGCATATGATTTTAATAATATAACGACATAACAAAAAGGAGTTTTTTAATATTTTAAGAGGGTCAAAGTTTTACCTATATTAGGACAATCAGAGAATAACTCAGCTTGGAAGTGATGTTTGAAATCATCTGGACCAACCCTCACCTAAAAACAGGACTAACTTCCAAGACAGAGCAAGAAAGATCCTCTGATGTTCAGTTAGATTTTCCTTAACTGCAACATGTGCCAATTGCCTCTTTTCCCACTGCTGTGCACCTCCAAGAAGAGTCTTGCTCTGTCTTCTTTATAAGGGCTTATTAGGTATTTGCAGACAATGGAGACATGTCCCCGCCCTTATCTTTTCCTTCCTCACAATAACCTGATGCACCTTTCAGCCTCTCCTTGCACATAGAATCATAGAATCATTTGGGCTGGAAAAGACCTCCAAGGTCACCCAGTCCAACTGTTAACCTAGCACTACAAAGTCCACCGTTAAATGATGTCACTCAGCTCTACATCCAAACGTTTTTTGAATACCTCCAGGGATGGTGACTCAACTACTTCCCTGGGCAGCCGGTTTCAATGCTTCACAACCCTTTGAGGGAAGAAACCCTTCCTAATATCCAACCTAAACCTCCTCTGGCACAACTTAAGGCCATTTCCTCTTGTCTTATCGCTTGTTGCTTGGGAGAAGAGACTGACCCCTACCTCGCTACAGCCTCCTTTAAGGTAATCGTATACAGTGATAAGGTCTTCCCTGAGCCTCCTTTTCTCCAGGCCAAACAGCCCCAGCTCCCTCGGCCACTCCTTGTAAGACTTGTTCTCCAGACCCTCCACCAGCTTCATTGCCCTTCTTTGGACCTCGATGTCCTGCTTGTAGTGAGGGGCCCAAAATCCTGAACACAGTACTTGAGGTGCGGCCTCACCAGAGCTGAGTACTGGGGGACAATCACTTCCTTAGTCCTGCTGGCCACACTACTGCTGATACAGGCCAGGATGCTGTTGGCCTTCTTGGCCACCTGAGCACACTGCTGGCTCATATTCAGCCAGCTATCAACCAGGTCCCTTTCCACCAGGCAGCTTTGCAGCCGCTCTTCCCCCAGCCTGTAGCATTGCATGGGGTTGTTGTGCCCCAAGTGCAGGACCCCGCACTCAGCCTTGTTGAACCTCATACAGTTGGCCTTGGCCCATCAATCCAGCCTATCCAGATCCCTCTGTAGAGCCTTCCTACCCTCTAGCAGATCAACACTCCCACCCAATGTGGTGTTGTCTGCAAACTTACTGAGGGGGCACTCGATCCCTTCGTCCAGATCATTGATAAAGCTATTGAAGAGGACTGGCCCCTGTACTGAGCCCTGAGGGACACCACTAGTGATTGGCCTCCAACTGGATTTAACTCCGTTCACCATGACTCTTTGGGCCTGGCCACCTAGCCAGTTTTTAACCCAACAAAGTGTACGTCCGTTCAAGCCACAAACAGCCAGCTTCTCCAGGAGAATACTGTAGGAAACAGTGTCAAAAGCCTTACTAAAGTCTAGATAGACCTCATCCACAGCCTTTCCCTCATCCACTGAGCACGTCACCTTGTCATAGAAGGAGATCAGGTTAGTCAAGCAGGACCTGCCTTTCATAAGGCCGTGCTGGCTGGGCCTAATCTCCTGGCTGCCCTGTAATGCCATATGATTGCACTCAAGATAATCTGCTCCATGAGCTTCCCTAGCACCGAAGTCAGACTGACAGGCCTGTAGTTCCCCAGATCCTCCTTCCAGCCCTTCTTGTAGATGGGCATCGCATTTCCCAGCTGCCAGTCAAGTGGGACCTCTCCTGAATGCCAGGACTGCTGATAAATGATGGAAAGAGGCTTGGAGAGCCCTTCTGCCAACTTCCTCAGTACCCTCAGGTGGATCCCATCTGGCCCCATAGACTTGTGTACGTCTAAGTGGTGCAGCAGGTCACTGACCATTTCCTCATGGATGATGAGGGCTTCATTCTGCTCCCTGTCCCTCTCTACTAATGCAGGGGGCTGGGTACCTGGAGAACAACTGGTCTTGCTGCTAAAGACTGAGGCAAAGAAGGCATTAAGTACCTCAGCCTTTTCCTCATCTCTTGTCACTATGTTTCCACTCACATCCAATAAAGGATGGAGATTCTCCTCAGTCCTCCTTTTCTTGTTTATGTATTTATGAAAGCATTTTTTATTGTCTTCAACAGCAGTAGCCAGATTGAGCTCCAGTTGGGCTTTGGCCCTTCTAATTTTCTCCCTGCACAGCCTCACAACATCATGTGCTCCTGCTCCCTGACCTGTTTGGTGGTGCTCTGCTGGACTCCACTCAGTGTCTTTGTTGTACTGGAGTGCCCCAAGTGTACAAGTATCCCACATTCGGCTTCACGAATGTGTAGTCACATTTTACTCTCTGATTTTTCCTTGCTGTAGGACACTTCCTACCCTAAGCTTTAATTCTTACCCTCACTGTGCTAACTCAGCTAACAGACACAGATAAGATACCACTAGTTTCCTCTCTGTTGTGCTCAAATATATGTCTGATAGAGTAGTGAGGTTGGAAAACATGTTTCTGGACCTTGCCTGAAGGACTTTTTTCTGATTTTCATTTGCTGTGTTCCTTTTCCCTCCCCAAGACTGACTACTTGAAACTCTCCCTAAACACAGCACAGTGCTTGTCCTTTTGCAAGACCAAGTGTCTCTGTGGCCTTTTCATCTTTGGAGATTGGCAAATAAATATAAGAGCTATTTTTCATCAGTGATTGTGATGCCATGATTCCTCACACAATCTTCTTAGAGCATGAATCACCATGAAGAACCAGGCTGCCAAGAATGGAGACAGAAATGCATGACTCATCCCAGCCAGTCTGCGACCTGCCAGTCACTATCTGAGTTTACAAATCCTGCTAAGATGTGATTAAATGATGTATGTTATTACTTCATTAACCTCTCTTCAGAAATCTTTAATAAGAATGTCATAGCAATATGGACTGCTTAATTCAAGCCACAGGAGAAGATGTACCATTATACCACCCTGGTACCAACTACTTTCCCTGGTGCCCATCCACAGGATTCAACCATGATCCAGACTTGGCTTTACTATAATATGGGACAAACCAGACAACCCACAGCACAACACCCTTCACCAGCTATAAAGATTAGATCTGAGAAAGTTTTTCAAAAGAAAAAAAAAGCAACAGAAACAAGAAATAAACTCCTAGGCATTGAATATGGTTCAGAATCACTGTGTAGGCCTAACTCTTTGGCACTGCTAAAAAAGCACAGGCTGCTTCCTCGCCTGAGTTACCTAAACTACTTGTACAAAGGTTAAAACAGCAATACAAAAGTATTGCTCTGCCTATGAAATTGATGGACCTGTCTCTAACATTTTTCTCAGTGTAAATATTATTTTAATTCATAAATAAACCAATTTGTTTCTCTGGAGGTAATTACATGCTATTCAGAGTTAGAGTCTTGGAACAGAGCTTTGTGTTTAGTGCTATTTTCAGCTTTTTGGAGAGGATGCTGTATCTGCAGCAATTTTGTTTGGTGAAATGTACCAGAAACCAATTGGCAAGTATTATTTGAATAGCAAAATTTGAAGTTACTGTTAGCCAATAATACAAGGAAATATTGAAAGAGCAGTGGAAAAGGATGAATGCAATTCTGAACTGCAAAGCACAGAGTCTCCATATAGGTTTACAACAAACTATCATTTGCAAAAAAATGTAATTATTTGGTATAGCTTTCTCATAAGAAAGTGTATTAAGCAATGTCTATTATCTTTATTTTGGTATTTACTAAATAAAGTCCGCTTTACAGTTACAGCAGGGCCAGGATGCAAAAGTGTCACATGAAAATCAAGTGTACTGCCTGTTACCAGGCACTCACCCCTCTGACTTCCTGGTTGACTGTCATGATTAGTGCAGATGACAACTAATAATACATTCATTAGTTTACTTTACATGTTCACGTTGAAGGGAGGAAGGGTTGAACACCTCCAAACAGGTGTAGAAGTATGGCAGATGTCAGAACCACAGCTAAGATTTTCCAAATTTCTCTCATTTTGTTCTTTCTTTTTTGGTTTCTAAAGCCAAATGTTCTAATAATAAAGATGTTCTATTCACAGCATCTCCTGACAATAATCTCTGTGTGTGTATAATAATAAACATTTTCTAACTTATGCAGCTAGAACATCTAAAGTGTTCTGAAGAGTAAACCAAGATCTTCAACCTTATTTCTCTCCAAATTAAAAAAAAAAAAAGGTAATTTTTTTTCTTAAAATCTTCTCCAGAAGAAGACAGGAAGTATTCTAAAACTCATCTATGGTCGAAAATTTAGTGTTTCATGATCTTTTAGAAAAAGCTGTTGGCAATGAATGTACAGCTCCTCTAGAAAACATCAATCCTCTCACTGGGCTCCTTCTATAACTGGACCACATCCATAATGATGGAAGACCCCGAAAAGAAGCATGTGGTGCAGAATATACAGGAAACTTCAGAAAATAGAATGAAATCTCTAATTTGCTGAATGGATCACGCAAGATGAATCTGCTTTATTTTTGCTCCCAAAGCTATTCATAATCCCTTTCTCTAAGAGCTATAGGAGATGCTTGCTATTCCAAGCTCTCTGCTACTTCTATTTCCTGTCACAGATCAAAGAAATATTTGGAAAAGCTTTCTATATTTCAGTGTGATTATGCAGTTTTATTGTCACATGTAGATCTATACTAAAATGCAGTAAAGTTTACAGATGGTGCAAGTTGACTCTGTATTTCAAAACCACAGGAACTGATTGGTTAGACATGTACTTGCATAGCTGAACAAGTGCACCTTTGCTCTGTGCATGGAGTATTTGTATGTCCACATAAAAATATTTTCACTTGTTTATCCTCAGCATCTTCCCTCCATTTTTAACTCATGCCTCAAATTACAAGATCATCCTTTTATTTGTAGAGATAAATAAATGATGAGGTGTCCTATAGTATTGCTTATTTCTAAGTTGACACTGAACTCCCAGATGCATCATTTGCTTTGTGATCTTTCAGTTTGCATTAGACTAATTCATTAAATGAAGCCACCCACTGTAGAGTATGAGACTGGTGATAAAGTTAGAGAGAGAGAGGAATGGAAAGTAATTACTGAAAAGGTAAAATGAAGAGTACTGATAAGCAATTCACTTTAAAACAAAAACACAACAAATATATTTTCATTCCTTAAGACATGGCTGAAACTGTATAGCTCTGAATACTCGAATGTTATATACTATACTCTGTTCACTGCATTACTTGGCCTCTACTCTAAGTTGTCTTATTAAAGAAAAAGAAATGAAACTCCAAACTGTCAGCAGACAAACTTGTTATATTAGAATAACTTTTCAAGTATGTTTATTTATAATTCTTACTTTCAGATGTACCGGCTCTACTCTTTCCAGGGACATAAAAAATTAAAGTTTAACTCCCTCTACTAGCCAGGTTATGATGGCTGGATGCTATTATTTCAAGATTAATTTACGTTTTGTCAGACACTTGGGACTTAGAAATATTCAGATATACGCATTTTTGTTACTTACATTCCCTTAATGTATTTGTTTTGTAAATTACATTCTCATTAGTAATAAAACACTTTATAACCAAAAGAAGTATAATTAGATTCAAACTATACTGTGTTCAGTTGCAAACAGTCATGCTAACTAAAGGACTTTATTACTATATACATTTATATTGTATTTAATTTTTGAAATGTTACTTTCAGAGCCCTATACAACTACTCACTCATGTTAAAACAGAGAGCAATATAATTTGAATTTTGGTACAATTTATTTTCACATGAGAGCATATCTACTCTTCAAAGATAAAACATAGGTTCTCAACAGCACCGAGAAGAGAATCAAAATTTTTGGATGATTTTTGGATAAAATCCCAAAAGTAGACAACATGACAGCAGAAACACACAGGGAGAAGTAATCACTTTTGCTGGGAAAAAATGCCTTTAGTCCAGAAACAGGGCAGAAAGGAAGGGGTCCTTTTTCTTTTTGAAGTTACCAAAAACAAACAAACAAACAAACAAGCAAAAGTGAGAAGTGTTATATGGAGTCCAAATTATGGATGCAAAACCAAGTTTTCACAAGTTCACTATTCCATGCTGTATAGCCATTTGTATTTCTTGCAAATGTGAGGCAATTGGCTTGGACTTTTTTAAAGGCAGAATGACAAGCAATCTGTATTTATAGTCAAATATGACATGTGAATAGATAGTTGGTTACTAATAAACTCATACTCTAGCCTACTATGTAACTTCTTCATATGCGCATTCCCTAATGTAGTCTCTGCTAAAATTTTCGGAGGCCGTAATGAACAGTCACCAAATATACCATCAATTTCTGGTGACTCCTTTGGCCTTTAGACCTCAGTGTGAAAAAGGATGGCTCTTCTCATACTCTTGCTGGGAAAATACTGAAATACACTTATTACATTTATGCCTCTATAGAAGCACAGGACGGGAGAAAATATACCTTTTATATAGAAAAAAGTCACCAAGTGTTTTTAAAAAAGTGGTCTTTGTAAAAAAATCTGTTATTTTCTAAGAAAAAAAAAAGTGTAAATTTTCTCAGAGTAGGATGCAATGTTTTTACTTTAAAATGTGTGTTTTAAGCATTCTGGTCTACAAAAACAAAAAGAGCATGTCTTAGTACAACAATTATGTTAATGTACAAGTCACAGCCACCCTGATTTATTATTTTAGTCTAATTAGAATGCATCCTCCATTTTTCTATGTTAGCTTTAATAACCCATAGAATGTAACTGAACCTGCCTTTGGTAACTAAAGTAATAATGAAAAAGATGAGAATCTTTATTTACATATTTTCAACTGTTTTATTTCCAACTCCTTAGAGACTTACATGTTCCATACAGCAAATGTTGATTTCGTCGTCCTGACTACACACTGGAAAGATCTAGTCTGTATTTTTAATATAGCATGCAAGCATTTTCTGTAAATATTGCTTTGCATAATTAGAGATAAAGTTTTCTAAACAATCTTTGTGTGTAGAAGCTTGACTTCCAACAAAAAAGTTTGTTTTACATATGTAAATTATACCACACATTTTTAAGTCCACACTTCAAAGGCCCTCATTATACCTGGAAATGAGGTTCATTACGCCTTCCTCCTCCTCTCCTCCCTTTCCTGCTGAATGCATGCCCATAGTCCAAATTGAAAACTTACTTTATATTCTACACAGCTGTTGCATACAGTAAGCAATTATTTGATATAGTAGTGAGCGTCACAGGATTATCTAGCTATATTTACTTTTGGTGGGCCAACACAAGAACAAGAAATGCATGTTGCTTGAAGCTCATGGTTGCAGCCCACCTGTAAAATGAAGTGCATCTTATCTATAATAGCTTTACATACGCCACAGTCTTTACAACTAATTGAGAAAACATGAAAGGTATATTTTCTTTCTTTTGTTTTCTGTATCTTTACATGAGGAAAATTGTGGATATAGCTGCACTTATGAGGAAAGTCAAGTAAGAGCAAGGATTCCCAGTCTATGAGTGTGAATTTCATTACTGACATTAAAATAACCAAGTATTAGAAAGGTAAGAAGTTCGGGTCTTCTAATTTGGATTTCAATTAGCACTGTCAGGAAATTAATGAAATAGCACCACACGTGTACACCAACTCCTTCAGATTTTAGCCAGATGTATGAGAAAAGTTTACGTCATTATATCTTCTTATCCAACATGTAATTAATTCAGTTCTCCCCCACTAAAACATTGTACTGTTCTCAGACCTGCAAACTAAGCAAATCCTCACAATCTCTGTTCTGCAAATTCTTCGAATCCCAGTTCTTGCATTCTTCAAATGAAAGTAACAAGTGTAGAGTGATCATAGCATCAAACCTATTTGTTATTGTAAACTAAACTTCACAATAACTTGAGTGTTTTTTTGTTTCGTTTTTGTTTTAGTTTGGTTGTTGTTTTTGCTTTTGTTTTTGAATACTGCTTTGAGCACTGAAAACTATAGACATCATAATTAATTAAATATGAGTTTATCACCTCCCTGCATCAAAAAATCTTAAATTTTTCATTGCATAGTTTGTGACTTGTGAAATATTTACGTATGTAATTCCATTCCCAGAATCACAGCTATGATTTCATGCTTTTTATGTTCCAGTTAAAATACTTGATTACTTTAAAAATTGTAGTACATCAACAGCAAAAGTTACAAGAGAAAAATAGACTTTAAAACATATTCTTGTTTATGTTCCTTTTATTATGTTGGTTAATTTTTTGTTTCTGAGAGCAGAAATTTATGGGTTCTATTTCAAGCCAATCACTAGATGTTTGAATATAAATTTTTAAAGCGTAGAAGTAAAACAGCACTAGAAATGTCTGAAATCTAATCTTATTAGAATAAGTAGAGTCAATGTAATTGTTTTTAAAAAATGATTCATTATTCAATTCAAGAAGATAATATGATAATACAGTTTGTGGTCAGAAGCAATTTGTATTGGCTGGTGAGTCTTTTATACAATAGAATTTCAAATGGGTTATCCAAATTATTGTGAATCCTACAACCTATTGTCTGGCATCTCCAGTCATTCTGCTTAAAAAAAATGGTATTTTTCTGTACAGCAAAAATCATTCATTTTTAACATTAAAATAGTTACAGCCAAAACCAATTCAAAGGCTTTCACTGCCATGAATGGGTGGGAAAAAAACACCTACATGCATTATTAATGCATGGGTAGTTATTTTAACTCTGCACAAAACCAATGGCTCCCATCTCTGGGCACCTGCTGATGAGGCCTTACACAGCAGCAAGCTGACAATAACTAGCACTCAGCAGAGTGCCAGGAATTGCTCACTGGCACAGGGACAAGATACCAGTTTGGTCCTGTGCAAAACGGTCTCATTCACTCTACTTAGGGAACACTTCATCTCCTGCTTCCCACTGTCTCTCATACACAAGCCACTGCTGATCATCTGTTCCTACCAACACAGATAACCAGCCAGAACTACAAAGCAGGACTGGCTGTATGCTGTTTGTGTGCAAGCCAGGATCTGTTACAGAGATGAGTAATCAATACTCAAAATGTATGAGAAAATGACTTCCTAACTCTGCTTGGCATGCATACGCAGGATTGTCAGGCATCAAACATCAACTCCTCGTGAGAAGCAAAGTTTACCTATCCAAGCCAAGTAAACGTTTGAATTTGCCTGTGCTGGGTTCCGTCCCCACATTCTTCAGTATAATTTACTTTCTTGCTCTGATGAAATTGAAAATGAGGCTTGTTCACAAAGGAAGTGCATCTCTGGGGCACTTCATTAGGGATATTACAGAGGACCTACAACTCCTGCCACTGGATACAGTGAGACACATCCCCTCAAATCCAGAGGGCTACAAAACAATGACAGATTTAAGGCCTCCAGATGAATGTCATTGGGGTAATGCTCCACAACACGCATGGAGCTGGATTTAGGAGATCAGGAGCAGGCTGGTGAAGATGAGGACAAGTATGCTGGTAGATGAAAGAACAAAGTGAGAATGGTGTCTTCACCTGACAGTCAGATGGGAAATAGAGACTGTATGGGCTTACGTCAGGACATGTCCAAATTTTTTCACAGTAATCTGGCTTACAGAGTTATATTCGTACAGTGGTACTCGACTGGCTCTTTGCCTGAACACCTTTTAAGTGCAAACTAAAGTCCATTGTGGCTCAGCCAGTTTGTCAAGACCCAAGAAGAGTAAAACTATGATCCACGCTGCATGTGCTCAGACCAATTTGGCAAGCGCACATGTAAGCCAGTATATTCTGTGAGATATCTGAGCATTAAAACAGTCAAGAAGTAGTTTTCCTAGGAAATATATGTTAGCTTATGCCAGAAAATAGTTTTTATCTTATTCATAGTATCACAAATAATTGACTTGTTACGGTTTATGGACACTATTTAAAAATCTCTGCCAATTTATAAACTTATATTTAGACAAATCTGTAGTGTTTGAACAGTGAATTTGTAGGCTTAAGAGACATAGGAAAACTAGGTAGGTAGACTGAGAACTCTTCATTCTTTAATAAAGCGCAAGGGCAAAGGGCAAGCAAGGGCAAACAATTGAAGTTTCTCGCACTGGAGCACAAGCTAGAGCCTCTACTATACACCAGACCTATGAATGTGCACATATTTCATAGCAAAGCTGTTTGTATCCTACCAGTTAATTTGCCTTGTATTTTCACCAGTGTCTGAATCAAATAGAGTTGTTACATATGACATTATTTAAATGTAAAGACTTCCTGGCAGTTTTAAACTAAAGGATTTGCATTCTATACAGTGAGAAATACTTCAGCAATTGCAAAGTAATTTGTCATCATACAAGTTATTGAGAAAGTTTTACTTTAAATCCTCAGAGATTATAACAGTGCAAAAGTTAAGTTCAGGGACACTGCTGAAGAAGGATAATGATGGACACAAGAGAAAATAAAAAAAAGTCAATGATTTTTTCATAGTGGTAGAAAGAAAAATCTCAGTTTACAGAAAATATGCACGTGCATAGCCAATGTGTCAAATATATCTAAATAAAGATGAAGGCTGCTTCTCAAAAATGACAGCATCAAGTATCTAAAATAATATGTTGCATGGTCCCTGGTTTTAATAATAATATAATGCACATTTAATGAGTATCATTTGTCTTACACTCAGGCTTTCTAATTGCTTTCTTTTATGGTCCATTAATGAGATGGAAAATGTTCAGACTACTCAACTCTTTTTTTTGTTGTTTTTTAATAATTAGAAGACTGAGAAAGATACCAGCAATGGGGCATAAGTATAGTGTGACTTCGTTCCTTTTTTTTCCTTTGTTTTTTCCCTTCTTTGCCTCAGTCTTCATTAGCAAGACCTGTTGTTCTACAGGTACCCAGCCCCCTGCATTAGTAGAGAGGGACAGGGAGCAGAATGAAGCCCTCATCATCCATGAGGAAATGGTCAGTGACCTGCTGCACCACTTAGACGTACACAAGTCTATGGGGCCAGATGGGATCCACCTGAGGGTACTGAGGAAGCTGGCAGAAGTGCTCTCCAAGCCTCTTTCCATCATTTATCAGCAGTCCTGGCATTCAGGGGAGGTCCCACTTGACTGGCAGCTGGGAAATGCGATGCCCATCTACAAGAAGGGCCAGAAGGAGGATCATGTGAATGGAGTTAAATCCAGTTGGAGGCCGATCACTAGTGGTGTTCCCCACGGCTCGGTATTGGGGCCAGTTCTCTTCAATATCTTTATCAATGATCTAGACGAAGGGATCGAGTCCACTGTCTGTGAGTTTGCAGATGAGAAGAGGAGACCTTATCACTGTATACAATTACCTTAAAGGAGGTTGTAGCAAGGTGGGGGTTGGTCTCTTCTCCCAAGTAACAAGCGATAAGACAAGAGGAAATGGCCCTAAGTTGTGCCAGGTTGGATATTAGGAAGGGTTTCTTCACTGAAAGGGTTGAAAAGTATTGGAACAAGCTGCCCCAGGAAGCAGTTGAGTCACCATCCCTGGAGGGGATGTAAAGACATGTAGATGTGGTGCTTAGGAATAGTTTAGTGGTAGACTAGGCAGTGCTACGTTGCTGGTTGTACTTGATGATCTTGGAGGTCTTTTCCAATCTAAGTGATTCTATGATTCTATGGTTCTATGATTTGTAGATTAATAGGTATTTTTGTCATGCTAATTGATTTCATCAGAAATTAGCATTCTACTTAACTTGAGATCATTCACAAAAGTTATCTCAAATTCAGGAAAAAGACAATAAATCAATCACTGTAGATTAAATCTGCTATTTCTAGGGCTCTGCCCCAACACTAAAGATCTAGAATGTGTTTCTATTTGTTAAGTCAGAACTAGTGCCTAAAATTTACGATATATCAGCACTATACTAATGAGCCACCAGTAATGCTATTTTAGGCAATAGCTCAGTAAAACTGTTGCTCCTACAAATTCCTTGTTGCTGTTAGCTGCCAACCCTCAAATGCTTGTAAATGTTTTAAAGCCACTATTTCCTGACCTAAACTGGCAGACATAAAGAGGTTGCTGCATGCAGGTTCTTTTTAAACCTTGTGACAGGATAATGTGTCAGGTTTTTTTCAGTCAGTTTTAATTAATTAACAAGCCTATCTACAATTCTATCTTGTAATAAAGGAATACTGCAGACATTTGTCACTATATCTGTAATTTCTGCATTCAGATTGCAGTGAAATCCTCATACAGTTACCTGCTGGTTGTTATATGATTGTCTTGTTTGTTTGTTTGTTTTTGTTCTTACTTTTAGCTTTAGTCTCTTTTTTTATCCCAATAAAGTGTATTTCTTTGTGTGTGTGTGTGTGTGTGTGTGTGTGTGAAAAGCATACTTATTTTATGATTTTAGTCTATTAACTTTTTCTCATTTCTGGAAAGGGAAACTCTCAAAGTAACACACCTAGTAACATTCCTTGATGATCTCCAAGAAGTCGCTATATATTCTGTGAATTGTTCTATCTTTTACCCCTCATGCCACAGCTGATTGACTCACCTCAGACACCCACAAATCTTAAAGAACTGAAATAGATCTCACTCATCATAAAGTTCAGATCCCTGAAATAAACCTACTGATTCATATCCACTGCAGTGTGAAATGCTTTATTTGTCAGAAAGTAGTACTCACTTTTACCTTCAACCGTATGTCTTATTTTAAATGTATTCAATTTTCAGTACTTAGCAAACAGATAATAATATTTGCACTGACTATATTTGTTTAAAAACCTTTTTAAAAAGAAATAGAAAGAGAATTCTGGAGACGTTACTGGCATACTTCTAGTATGTCTAATCTGCAGTTTACAGAAGATGTGTTTTATTAATACCAAAGGATTAATGAAATGTGTTTGTGGTCAGTGCTACATAAACAAAACACATGGTCAATATTTACCAAAAGGATTATATATTGGTTTTGCTCTCTTTTGATGCTTTCAAAATTTGCTTCTCACTCTCCTTAGAGATAAATTTTTGGCTTTGCATAAGGGAAAGACGAGATTTCCACTGAGAATAATCTGTCTCTCTCATCTTCAGACCCTCCCATCATGTATTTATATGCATAGATCCCCCTGAGCCTTCTCTTCTCTGGGCTGAACTGTCCCAGTTCTCTCAGCCTTTCCTCATGTGACAGGTGCTCTAGTCCGTTAATCATCTTTGCGTTCCTGCACTGGACTTGTACTTACATATCCATCTGGTACTGGAGAGATCCAAACTGGACATGGTACTCCAAATGTGACCTCACAGTGCTGAGCAGAAGGCAAGGATCACCTCCCTCGACCTGCTGGCAATGTTCTTCCTAGTGCAGCCTAATGCACTGATGCGTTTTAGCTGCAGGGGCACATTGGTTAGCTTGGTGTCTACCAGGACCCCCAGGTCCTTCTCTGCAAAGCTGCTTTCCAGTCATTGGGTCTCCAGTGTGTTCTGGTGCATAGGCTTATTACTCCACCGATGCAAGACTTAGCACTTTCCTTTGTTCAACTTCGTGCGATTCCTCTCAGCCCAACTCTCTGTCCAGATCCCTCTGAATGGTAGAGACAACCATCTGGTGTGCCTACCAGTCCTCCCAGTTTTGTGCCATCAGCAAACTTGCTGAGCCCATTGTCCAGGTTATTGATGATGATGTTAAACAGTACTGCCCCAATATCAGCCTCTGGGGTAAACCATTAGCGACTTGCATGTGACTATACTGTATGTCACTGATCACAATCCTCTTGGGCCTGTTTTTTCAGCCAGTTTTCAACCCACCTTGAAAGGAAACTGTCTATAGGAGGCTGTGTCAAATACCTTAATATGTCACAGTAAACCATACTCACTGCACTCCCCTCATCCACCAAACTAGTCACCTCATTGTAGAAGTCTATTGTTGGCTAAGCATGATTTTCCCATCACAAATCCATGCTGAATACTCTCAGTCTCCTTGTCTTTCCCATGTTTGGAAATGGTTTCCAGGATTAGTTGCTCCATCAACAATTACTGTAGTAAACACAAAGGAAATTTGTACTACATCTCATGAAATTTGTGATGAAGGAGCAAGTAAAGTGAGTTTTCAGCCAGGTAATGTTTTATCAAAAATACGCTACTGGTATAAATAAAAATTATAGCAAAATTTTTAAGTAGATACCATATCCAGACTTGAAAAGAATATGAACTGAAACATAACACCAGGAAACAGAGGTGAAATCAGCCTTTAATAAACTGACTTACTTAGATATCTTGGAAGTCCTGTTTTACTCCATGACACTAACTTAGTGCAAGTTAATAATTGAATCAAANAAAGGAAACTGTCTATAGGAGGCTGTGTCAAATACCTTAATATGTCACAGTAAACCATACTCACTGCACTCCCCTCATCCACCAAACTAGTCACCTCATTGTAGAAGTCTATTGTTGGCTAAGCATGATTTTCCCATCACAAATCCATGCTGAATACTCTCAGTCTCCTTGTCTTTCCCATGTTTGGAAATGGTTTCCAGGATTAGTTGCTCCATCAACAATTACTGTAGTAAACACAAAGGAAATTTGTACTACATCTCATGAAATTTGTGATGAAGGAGCAAGTAAAGTGAGTTTTCAGCCAGGTAATGTTTTATCAAAAATACGCTACTGGTATAACTAAAAATTATAGCAAAATTTTTAAGTAGATACCATATCCAGACTTGAAAAGAATATGAACTGAAACATAACACCAGGAAACAGAGGTGAAATCAGCCTTTAATAAACTGACTTACTTAGATATCTTGGAAGTCCTGTTTTACTCCATGACACTAACTTAGTGCAAGTTAATAATTGAATCAAATCACCTTTAAAAGAGTCACATATTTTTAAAGCTTGATCTTCTGTAGATCACACACATTCATTTCTCCACATTACTTCCAAAGGGAGTTCAATAATCAGCATTTGTTAAAACTGTAGCTTCCTGTTTGTTACAGCATTCGTAGTTCATGAAGACAGCACAGATGATTACAGAATGAGTTTGCTGCATAACAATGATCTCGCTGACAAGAGTAGTGCCTGCCTTCTTAAACTGTTCAGTTAAGTGCCATGAGCTTCAAAATGATGGATATTTTACCAAACCCTTAGGATAAATACACCTGAAGATAAATTTAGAATTCTTCAGTAATTCATACATATGGAGAAAAAGAGTGTCTCCAATACTAACCTTTACTTCCTTTCTCATTAAAAAATAAACAATTTTAGGTGCTGGGCTTTTAGCATGTCATAAAAGTATATAGATTCTGTCTTCAGAACAGCTAGTAGAAGTGAAATAAAAAGCTTATTTCATATTAAGGTGTGGTTGAATTTTTTTCTTCCTGAAGTTCTCTGGTGTCAAAATGAATTATTTTGATATGAATACTCAAGTACAAGATCAGTATTCACTGAACTGACATTTCTTGTCAACACAATAATTGTAATGAATAAATTTGAGTAGATTGACCCCAAAAGTAATGACACTACTAATAATGATTTTATGGGTAAAAACAAAAACAAAACAAAACAAAAAACGTACTACACATACTTTGCAGTAGCTTTTAAGAAAAATGAAAAACTGAACAGCTTAAAAATGTGTCAGTGGTTTGACTGAGCAGAAGTCTGTGTAACCTTTAAAGAGTCTGTTCAAAGCGTAGGGAGAAAAAAAAAAAAGGAATTGAAATTTATTAAAATTCATTTACTTATTTGTAGTCTTTTCCTACAGCTAAGTAATTAATATGGAACTAATAAATTTAGCATAGACAAAGTAGAGGTGAAACGATGTCAGGACATCTTTGCGCTGTTGTTTGAATGTTGTCTTCTCAGAGATTTCTCTTGGTTAGTGATCTGCTATATGGTTTCAGAATAACTATGGAAAAGACAAACATAGCAATGCAATCTTTTCAGACATTTTCTTACAAGATGTAATGAGAAGCATCTCAGCATAAATGACTAACTGCTTCTATGTGTCACTGACTTGATCAGAGCAGATATTTCATAAACTTGAGGCCTCCAGACAGCTAAAGAAGATGTATTTTTATGAAGAACAAAGTGAATGGCTTCTAGCAAATATCAACACCTTTCCAGAGTCAGTAGATGTGGCCTTTGGTAGAAAGCTATGTCTGTCTGAAAGTTTTTTTATACAGCATTGCAAGTATAAAACAATCAAGGCAACGCAGTAAGCTAAAGTCTTGATCTGCTTTCCAGAAGAAGCTGCTTTCTTAGCACCACCTGCTAAGAGATTGAGCTAAGGAATAAAATTACTTAGATCCCCTTGATCTCTGGGGTAAGGAATGAAAAATGGCAGGAATTCAGAAGAAGAATGTTACGACCAGCTTTAAAAATGTTTTTTCCTTATCCACCCTATCTCTGGTGAAATGTTGCGCTTCAGGTGGATTGGAACAATCCGTATAGCAAGAAGGAAAAGTCAAAGTTGTTGAAAAGGAGTAATAGGGGTACTCTGAGGACTGAAAATAATGGTCTTACTAATATTTTCTAAAAATAGGTTTTGCCTTTTCAACCGAGCTGCCAGGAGACAAACCACTACCAATCTAGATTTTTATTTTGTTTTGATTAGTTTTCTATTAAACCAATGAAGACTGCAGCACAGTACAGCACAGCACAAAGGAAGTGACCATTCAGAATCTCAATTCCACCAATATAAACAAGACTACTTGCAAAAATTACATCCCAGAATAATCACTGAAGATTTTCTGAAGGAGATGTTGAGCTTTGAGTTCTGGGGCCTCTTTTTTTTTTTTTT
>VXAL01018530.1:90774-114890 GCA_013399475.1 Chauna torquata
GTGTGTCTGTGTGCCTGGGGAGAGTGTGTGTGTGTGTGTGTGTGTGTGTGTGTGAGTGCCTGCACTAGTGAACTTCCATCTCTACCAGTCAGAGAGAAGGAAGGGCTCTTGGCCTTCTGTGTCTATGTTTTACACGAGTCCTGTTGAAGGCAGCCCTTGGCTGAGTGCAGCCTTTGGGTGCAGTCATGTCAGTGTCCTGACTGTGTGTGTCTCTGGGACACATGCTCATGAACCTGCATGCCACTGAACCTGCAAAGTGGAAAGCAGCAGTTACATCCCCCAGCCTAGGCAGACACCCTGGGTCCAGGCTAGGCCCCCACAGCCGGACAGGAGTGGTACTGGGGCCGAGTAACTGGAGCAGGCGGCTACACTCTTGTCACTCTTCTTTTTCTAACTTAACAGTCAGGACTTCAGGGCATATGACATCTGTGGCCAAGTTATTAAAAGATTGTATCATGTCATACAATCTTGGAGCTTAATAAAGTTTACATAGACAAAGCTAACCAGCTTTTCTTAATCACGTCATGAACATTAATAGTTTTTGATGATGTTCTTGAGTCCAGTACATATGATTAATACAGTGAATACAAAGGGAAGGTGTGTGCATCAGTCAACATTCTTCCTGTTATTTCTGTGTTACTTTTGGTTTTATCCTGACCATTATGATGACCCTCATTCTACTTCCTTTGATGACAATCAGAATTTTGATTTTGACTGTAATAAGGTTTACACACGTTATCTTAAATTATTATCAGCCTATTTGATTTCTTAATCAGTGGGACCAAATTTTAAGGCTCTCTTTCTATTTACCTTCCAAGGTGCATTTTTACTTCAAACAATATACTTATTTATATGTTTCTGATGCTTACTTTCAAAATGCAGTGAGGTTGTAAAATTAATCTAAAGAATGGTCAATAAGAAAATATGGTTGTCCTATCCTAAGTAAATTTGAAATGCGTTCTGGGGAAAATAACTTATTTCCAAAGATTTGACTCATTAAACGAGGCTGCTTCCATAAATATGTGTAAAAACCTTGAAAACAATACTTATTTGCTTGGAAACTCCTCACAAATATGCAGATCTTTTTATTACAGGAAAAAAACAGCCTTGCTGCAAGTCAGTAACATCCCTAAAAGTTGTTCAACTGAAAATAAAAGTTTCAGTAGGAACAAATATTTTATGGGGCTGTTGTATGCAGTACCGAACACTTTTTTTCCAGCAATTAATACAGTTATTTAACCTGCCTTACGCAGGTACATCCACATGAATCTGAAAGATTTATGCAACCAAAGGTATACTCAAAACTCCTTGGAGCAAGTACTTCAGCACGAGTCCTGAGTGGGAACAGATCTCGCCTATCTGGAACCTACATCTCCCTCTAGCAGGTGTAACACAAAGAAAACACAAAAGAGGATTTTGATATTGTGAATATTCTGTGCACCACAGCTGGTTTAGTTCCCAGTTTCCTCCTTTCCTGTCATTCCACCAGCTACTAGATCTTCAGTGAGGAAATACTTGCAGCACAGGCCCCCTGACATATGCAGTTTTAGTTAAATCTCAGTCCCCTTCCCTCTGAAGCTCCCAGAGTCCAGAGTTGTAGCAGATGGACATCCAGCTTCCTCTTTCTCTTCTCCACACTGGAAATGCAGGGTGAGCAAGGAAGAGAAGGGACTACAGCAGTCATGGCAGTCTTAGGTGGCACCAAAGCAGGGTTATGCAATCTGTTGATTGGACTGTGCTAGCCAAGATGTCAGACTCCAGCTAACTGTCATTGATGACCCCTATTTAGAGCATAAGAGCTGGAAATATATCATGTAGACCGTAGCAGTCTTGTTGTATATATGCATGTTCTGTCAAACTGTGTACCCAATCCCCAATCTCACCAAAAAGCAGGTGACTCCTGAAGTACTCTGTGACAAACTATTTCCGCAGTCTGGGATAAAAGGAGATAAAGAGTTCCTTGGGGTATTTAAGAAATTCAAGGTAGAGGTAAACATGTCTAAACCACCACATAGATTTGTCAAATTTCTTTGGCATAATGTCTCCATAACTGTCATGAAGAACACATTTCTATTTTTCAATCAAGAAATATGAAAAGTAGTTTAAACTGGTTATTTAGGGACTGGGATCAAAGTGAAATTGAAATGCAAATTAAGGAATGGGAATGGGAGAAGTCTTCAGAAGATGTGAGCATAGAGCATGCTGCTGAAATATAGCAATAAAGTACTTTGTATAAATAAAGCAGTAAAGCAAGTGAATTTATCATGGCATCCAGCAGGACAGTAGTAGAACAGGAAGCTGAAAAAAACAGTGATAGAGATATTATCTGAGGAAAAATGGGGCAAATGAGATAAAAATGAAAAGGTGAAAAAATAAGAATGAGATAATTTCTTTCAAGTAAGAGAAATGAACAGCAGAGATATACTGATATACTGAGGGATTCAAAAAGAGATGAAATCTTGGCAGTTGTGAGATTCATTCCCAAGCAATTTACACAGGTATTTGCTTGCTGCCTTCATAGAGCTACTTCTTACTAATATGCAGGAACATCAGAATCAGAGCCATGGTGGCAGCAACTTAAATCCTATGCAGAACTGGAGCTTAAATAAGCACTGATCCTCTGGTAATAATGGTTATCTGACACAAAACAGACATTGCCCTCTTAGTTACATGATACTGACATGAAACATCACTTGCAAACTCCTTTTTTACTTAATTGCATGTAATGATGCATGATTAGAATTAATTATATTTGTGAGAGAGTATGGGAATGATTTGTTCTCAAGGATATGCACTTCATACAGGGCAAAAAAAAAAACAAGATGTGACATCGTTACTGTTCAGTCCAGATGACTGAAAGAGTTACTGTGAACACTGGGTGCATGGTATACTTACGTTTTGTCATTGCTGAGGAAACAACTTGAACTGTTTTTGTCCTTACTAGATTCTCTACTAAAGCTCTAGTGTCTGGGAGAATTGTGCTGGGGCAAAAAGGTCATATTCTCAAAATCACTGTTCAACTGAAGAAAACCAAAGCCCCTGAGATGTAAACATCTACCGTAATAACAAATGTGACCCATGTCATCTGTTTGCCCTGAACAACTATTTGCACTTTGTTCCTTTGTTTCTGAACAGGAGAAGGCAGAAAATGGTTCACAGTATGTGGAATATGACTGGAACCATATTTTGACAGCAAAATACAATATGTTTACTTTCCCATCCCCTTCTAAAATCTTTGAAAAAAAAATCAGAAATATAAAATATATTTTGGTTCTAACTCCGGTGAAGTTTACTTCAGGGAAGTAGTAAAATCATATCACTTAGCCTTACTTATGTGTTTTTCTGATCTGAAAGCTGGCAGGGAATCTCACTGACTTAGAACTCTTCCCTTGAGATGCACTCTCTATCAAGATCAGCTGGGCTCTTGGTTAATATGCAAATTAAGTCTGATTTTCTGTTACTTTGGCAAAGTAGTTTTTTTCTTACCAGAGCAATCTCTTTTAGGCACCCTTTACAGATGTGCAGGGTTTTTATTGTCCTGGTCAAGCCAATAATGGATTCCCTAAGACTGATGGCAAGACTCCTGGAATTATACAGAAAATATTTCCTTAATCTATTGAAAGAAAGAGCAGATTCTTGTAGATCACATTTTGTGGCAAGACAAAGAATACCTCACTTTGCCAAATACTGAAGATCTATAAAGGTGTGTAAGTGAATACACGTTCAACAGAAAGCACTGCAGCCTAGTTTTATAGCAGCACTGAGACTGGAGTCCTCAGCTTGATTTCTTCTAAGTAGCCTCGTCACATCCAGCCTAGACAATATTTATAAAATATACTCGGATGAGAGCTCAAAACCAGAATTTCCCCTCCTCAACACTCCTAGACTACATAAGAATGCTCCCTTTTCTTTGTCTTTTTTTTTTTCTGTCTGATTTATCTCTCTTTTTGACCAGGTAAGACCAAGCGTGAAGCTAAAGTTCCTTCTCCCATCTCTTTCCTCTCCCATGTAGTCTGGTAGCATAGGTAGTTTCCTGGACTAAATGAACTTAAACCACTTCAGGCTGAAAGAGAGGTAAACCCAGGTCTCTTATTCCTGGACGATTTCTTTAATCATCAGGTAATATGAACCAGGAATGTCAGAATGCTTTCTGGTATTGTTTAGAACATAAGAAGCAGCAGCATCTGTTGTGCTTTGTGCTCATCCAATGCTGTCACTGTATGGTGACATTGCTCAGGCTCAGAGCATCAAGCTCCTCAGGAAACTTACGTAGAGATCTGTCTGGTTTGCAACTCCAATACAATTTTAGTCATGGAAAGGGTGCAAAGATTCAGTCCCATGTATGTATGTTAGAAGCCTGTGCCCTTATATCTATTTGGAGAGGAGCCAACCACACATCACCATCACCGCAAATGCCTATAATTAAGTATTTGTATGAGAATTGCTTTATCATTTGTCTGTATTTACCAAATCTGCACATAGACAATCAATATCTTTTATTATTATTATTAATTCTAAGAAATAATGTTTCCAAAGGATCTCTTTATCCTGCAACCATAATTCTGCCATCATGTTCACCTATTCCAGAGAAGGAGGATAGAAGAAATTTTAATTCCACAGATTTCAAAACTGAAAAGCATGGGTTTATAAACTTAAACTAACTTTCACTTTTCAAAGAACAAACAGTATGAAAAATGCCACAGGTTCAAGAAGAGAGATTATTGATGAAGTTTTGCAACTTCATGTTTAATGAGTTCTTGACTACATGTGATTTGCATGATGGAGTCACTGAACTGAAATCAACAATTTGGGACACTCCAAAATGGATTGGGTTAAAGTAACATGTTCAATTGTTCATTTAAATTCAACTTGTTTTCTTTCAGCACAGGATATTCATCGTCTATTCTTTAATGTAAAAATGCCACTGCGATCATAGGCATTTGTCCTTTCTTCTTACCTAATGCTAGATAATGCTGAATGGGATAATTACAAATTCAATAAAAATTTAAGGGCGATTACACCATTCACAAGAAGTACAAGCTCTTATGAATTCTGAATAACTGAAAAACCGTTGCTAAAGACTAGTCTTCTATACTATCATTATTCTTAACATGGCAGGTGTTAGACAAAAGGTCTCTGCACAGCACCCAGCCTTAAAGACTCTACAGATCTTTATGCTGGCAGCAAATGCATTTGCTACCCATAACTTTACACTAGTTAGCTGCCTAATGTAAAAGGTCAGTAGCAAGGTTTTGGCTGCAGTAGTTCTTAAAAAACAAACACAAACAAACAAACAAAAACAACAACAAAAGCAACATACCTCTGCAGCAATATAGCAAATATTAAAACAAATAAAAATCAGAAGATATTTCCTGGTGTCATAATCTAAACATAGAACATGGTTCTAGCCTCCTCTATTAACTACTGAGTATTTTCTAAAATTCAGAAAACGAAGAAACCAACCTCTTTTTCTTCATAGAAAATTCTATGAGACATCTTGCTTTGATTTTGTGCATACTTTCTGTGCATAACTCTGTGGTTTTGTTTTTTTTTTTTCAAGTAGAATTAATCATCTTGCTCCACTAAAATCTCCTTTTTTAAGCTGCAAAAAAGATTCTGAGTTGCCCAGTTTGGGCTAGATGCTACTGCTTCTTCTATAATTGTATTCACTGGAGTTTGTTAGCATTAAATCTCACTACATAATTTTGATTTCTGTATTCTTTGCTAATCCCTTTTAAAGACTATATTTTCCTACATGTATTGCCAAACCTTTTTTTCACATTTCATTTGAAGCTTTTGAGGGTGGATGTTACTTGAGCTCATTGCACAAAAGAGATGTAATTCAAGAATATGCAGTAAGAGTTAACTATGAAAGAAAAGATGAGGGATTCTTGATCAGTTTAAAGATTAAAATTTTCTAAATGGACAAAAATACGGACAAAATATTTCCAATACATTTGTGTGTGTGCATGTGTCAATGCATATGTATGCCTTCAGTTCTAGCTGAGGTTAAAAATGTCCTAATGAAAAGGAAAAACTCTTCTTAAAGTTGAATATCAATTCAAAATCAATAGGAAGGAAAAGTAAAAGTAATGGAGAGCCACATTTGGGATCACATGATGTAAATGAGTATCAACACCGTGAAAATAAGTAACTGCATGTATCAGATGGCTTCATGAAGTCAAAAGTGAATGAAGGCAATTTTTAAAATAAAATAAGTAAATAAATAAACAGATAATGGGAAAGATTGATAAAAGTACTCAGGATTTTGGCTCTATTTAACCAGGATTTTCCAGATAGATAGAACTGAATACTCAATGCCCACATTTTGAACTATTCAAGCACCAGACAGTCTGGGGCGATATAGCTAATATGAAAGGTGATATAGCTATGGCTAGCACAACACTGAATTTGGGCTAACAAGCTCTAAAAATGGTAGCAAGCACTATCTTGAGGGTCCTCGACTGATATCAGCTTAAAGTTCACAGGTAAGTGTGAAAGAAAGATGATGTCAATGAAATCGTGTCTACTTGCTGTTTTGCCCTAACTCTTTCACAATCCAAGCCAATGAGACAAACACTAGCAATGGACCTATGGCCAAAAAAGGAAAGCACTTTTAACCATATCCAGTTATGTTTTAAAGAGTCTGGTAGTCTTTCTAAATCAAAGAGGTGTATCTACGACTGATATCAGTCAATATCAGACTGGCCCAAGACAAATTTACTGTAACTGTAATTTTTGCCTCTTTTTTGGTGTTTGAGTTAACATTGAATT
The DNA here is from genome assembly GCA_013399475.1 of Chauna torquata. NCBI lineage: Eukaryota > Metazoa > Chordata > Aves > Anseriformes > Anhimidae > Chauna > Chauna torquata. The sequence continues at coordinate 97,549 of VXAL01018530.1, forward strand.
TGCTGATCAAGGTACACGTGGCAAGAAAACTTCCAAGCTGATTATCTGCAAAGGTTAGCAGCAGTCAAACTTCATGCAGGCAAATTTCAGCAAGAATTTGTATATTACATAAAATAAGAGAAAAATATTATCCAATATGTCTGATCTATTCTATGCAGCAATGCAGATATAATTTTGAATATTCATAACAACTGCACTGTCATATGTTTTATAAGAGATTACTGAAACAAATCTGAATATTTTATACATTTTTACTGTCTCTTCAGAGATATCCTATAAACTGAAAAATTAATGAAGTCATTGAATAAATTATTTGCTTGCCTTTAATAATTTCAACAGCAGTTAGAGTTAGGACACAAATTAAATAATAAAAGTAGCTTTATTTATCTAGTAACCCACATTCTGTTGCACAGAGCTGAGATTTGAGAACAAAATGCCAAATCTTGAAATGCTGCTATGAATAGCAAGTGACTTTGAAAAGGAAATGCTATCTTAAGTAATTTTTCTGTAAAGGCAGAGATGTTTTAAGAGCAGCAAAAGAATAGAAGACCGTATTTCTGAAAAGAGTAATAAAATTGTCATCATGGGATTTAGTCTTAATCTCAGAAGTTCCCAGAGGCTATCATATGAATTAAACACAAGCTTCCTGATACAAAAAAGCTAACCACTCTTTGGAAGAGTCAACTGAAGTCTATTGCTTCATGTGTTACACTGTTTAAACAGCTGTGAGTATTTTAGTGTTGCATTTCTTGGTAAAAGGAATGCGAACTAAGATCAACCTCCTAGACAGAGGCTTTTTTAATAATTATTATTATGAGATGTCACTTACCGGTGAACTGTCATTTAAAGATTGCATATGATTCAGGTCATATCACTTTAAAGTTTCACTTGTCTTCATTTTACCCCAGGATATCCTATTTAATAAAGAATTATTCAAACCCTAATGAGTCCAGATGAATCAGATCAGGATGAGTCAAAAGTGAATGAAGGCAATTTTTAAAATAAAATATGTAAATAAATAAACAGATAATGGGAAAGATTAATAAAAGTACTCAGGATTTGATGGAGAAGAGAAGGCTCTGGGGAGACCTTATAGCGGCCTTCCAGTACCTAAAGGGGGCCTACAGGAAAGCTGGAGAGGGACTCTTTGTCAGGAAGTGTAGTGATAGGACAAAGGTTAACAGATTTAAACCAAAAAAGGGTATATTTAGATTACACATTAGGAAGAAATTCTTTCCTGTGAGGGTGGGGAGGCAGTGGAACAGGTTGCCCAGAGAAGTTCTGGATACCGCATCCCTGGAAGTGTTCAAGGCCAGGTTGGATGGGGCTTTGGGCAACCTGATCTAGTGGAAAGTGTCCTTGCCCACAGCCAGGTGGTTAGAACTAGATGATCTTTAACGTCCCTTCCAACCCAAACCATTCTATGATCCTGTGATTCTGTGATTCTGTGATCTTGTAGGCCCCCTTTAGGTACTGGAAGGCCACTATAAGGTCTCCCCAGAGCCTTATCTTCTCTGTGCTGAGCAACCCCAACTCTTTCAGCCTGTCTTCATAAGCGAGGTGCTCCAGCCCTTTGATCATCTTTGTGGCCCTACTCTGGACTCGCTTTAACAGGACCATAATCAGAACATCAGCTCATTCATTGTATTTACTTGTAAAAATGTAATTTTCTCATCCATATAAATCTTATGTTGTTACACGTATTTCCAGTCTTACTGTGATTAGCATGCAAGTACTGTTAGATTGATACACAGAGTATGCCAACAAAAATGTATCCAGTAATACTTCTCATCTCATACACTTTTTCAGGGAGAGCTGAGAACATTATTAGGTTGATCTCTTATCATCTGCTGATAAGGCTTGGCCTTCTGTCAGCTGTGGAAACAGGATTATAAAGATCTTAACTGGAAGCCTATGATTCACTGTTTTTATGCCTGAAATTATGCAGGGGAGAAATAGCTGTAAGAAGCAGTTTACTGTCTAGGTTTGGATGTTTGCACACTTCATGTGTCCTAGATATCGGAAGAGAAAGCCATCCTTTTTCCCCAGGATCGGTTCAGAGACAAAATATTATACTACAAAGATATAAATATTTATCTACCAGAACACTCTTCTCCTTAATGCAGGCACTTGCATCTGAGTGATCTGGTCAGCTTTCTAGACTGAAACAAATGTAGGAGCTATGAACAATTACAATTATTATTACACATTGCAGTCTCAAAAGCAAGTTTGCTGAACATGCAACTCTCTCCCTCAGCCCCAAGCATGCAGGAAAAAAGGAGCCAATACTCTGTAGTTTAGAAGTAGCTGTGAATTTCCTGGTGAAGAGGAACAACACTAAAGTGCCTTAACATTTTTTATTAACCTCACTCAGTATCTAGTTCATGATGCCAGAAATCTGATGTGATTGCATATGTACAGATGCCTCTTATCACTAGACACCAGAACAAATCTTAGCAACACATAGACCTTCTACTAGGACTTTTCTCTGTCCATACAATTTACAGGCTACACAGTCATATGTCTACTGTGGATAAGTGTTCATAAGGTTTGCTCAAAGTACATGAATAAAGACTACTGAATGATAAAACTTTGACTCCTACTCATTCCGTCCTTAATCAGAGGTTTAGCGTTTCACTCCTTATTATTAAAGAAACAGAGCAATCGAGTCATTCTAAATTTTTGATAGCTGGTTATTATATTAAAAACGTGGTACTGAAAATAAATTTATACTAAATCTTAAAAAAAGTATGCAAGTTAATTTTCAGTTTGTTTGTTTGTTTGTTTGTTTAGTATGTACTAGTATGTTTTCTCTCTACACCTTGATTCTCCAGAAAAGAGTATTACTGGAATATTATCAGAGTCAAAAAGAAAGTAGATTCTGACAAAATCTGAATGCTCTAATATCTCCTCATAATATGTCAAAAATCAGTCAGCAAGCGTTATAATCTCCCAGAATAAACATTTTTAAGACACTGCAATTCATGTAATCTAGCCAGTGATTCAACGTTCTCTTTTGCTAGCCTGCTTAGTCCTCTATAGTTGTTGGTCTTTTGAAAAACGACACTAACGTTTTGTTATTCATTTACAGACATGTTATTACATTCCTATAATTCCTCTAGAATTCTCCATGAAAACTGTACGTGACCATGTAAAGTGATTTGCAAGCTCTGATCTCCCCGTGTTCACTACATAATGTTTAGTGGCAGTAAGCTGCCTAGATAATGAGAGTGACAACATAACGGTACGTAAACCTTTAGTACAAAGGAAAACATATCCGAGGGGGGGAAGCTCTTTTGCAACTGCTTATTGGCTCAAGAATAGCTGTATCAAAATGGAATATTAGAGGTAAAAAAAAAGTTTAATTCCTTTTTTTGATGTGATCGGATGAAAAAAAAAGATGCCTCTGGCTCACACAATAGCCAGATGTAAAAACAAATGGAGGAACTTAGAGCTACATTGACAAGGTGGCTTAGATACTTCATTGCTTTGTGGTACCTAAACTCTCAGTTAAGCATCTGAGAACTTTGTACAGCACTTGGGAAACAGGTGTGTTGGGGTCTTAGGTAGGCACACAGGACAGGGATCCAGCTAAAGCGTTCAAATTCTATGCCTGACTTCACACTTGAGCCTAATACTGCCTTATAACCGTATATAGTGTTTGAACATGAAATTTTCATCCACAAGGACATAAAGCTACAAGAAATTTGGGCCTTTACCGCCCATAGGAGGACTTCAGCAAACACATAAGTTCTGTCAGTATTTGTAGCCTGACTACAAATAACCCTTATGAAATTGTACTCAGGCAGCACTGAAATACAACCATTTTACAACTGGTGACACAGACTTTAAAAGATTCCTTACTGATGTATCCTAGGCCTGAGGAAGAAGTTTGCAAAAGTCTGAGCAATGTGTAGAGACACATCTAAATTAGCTGGCAGGAAATGCTGAGGAGGGCATCTTCAAGGTCTCAGTCAATTGGTCAATGTTGAAGGTGTTTCACTAAAAGAAAGGGTAAATCATTGTTACCACATAAAACCAAACATTTTTCAATTCTATCTAAATACCTCATAGCCCACTGTTTTAGCGACTCCCTTAATCAAATCCTATCCAAATTGTCCATAAAAACAGAGAAGAGCCTCATATCCGAGACAACTGATCTGAGTCATTGTAACTGCTGATCAGTACTTGCTCTAAGGTATAACTTCTTAAATCTTATTTTGAAAAGGCCTGCTGGGCAAGGTACTTCTTTACCATGTAAGAATACATCCCCTGCTTCAGAAGTGAGCAGCTTGCTGCTGTCAGACTGAAGAGACCTTTCATGAATCCCTGCCAGGCTACAGAAAACAGGAAACCTTGTGGGCAGTGTTTCAGTAACTTATATACTGCCAGGAAAGAGATGGTAGATGAATAATGATTTGCAAGATAGAAATTTTGGGCTTATGTTCTGAAGTCCTTTGGAGCCTTAGGCCCAATGACCACCTCAGAAAGACTTTTGTGAAAAAATTACCTATACTGTAGTCCTTTTGAAATCAAAGGAAAAGTAACAGCTTTCATAGATATGTAAGCATACCTTATCACTTCATCTGCTTTACAGAGCAAACTCATCCCTGAGTGGAGTATCCTCAAGAAACAGAACACATGACTGTAAAGAACATTTAATACCTAAATTCCTCTGAATACTTTGTACAAAGAATTTCCAATTGGGTTTTAAGGTAAAGCACAAAATGCTTATATACAAATTCCTTAAATCTAGTTCTTCCTTACAGAGTGATGTATTTTTTTTCTCTCAGTGAACAGTGTGGCAGTCAAGAAACATTTGGATTTTTTTCCCATGAAGATTGAATTTTCTGCCTACCTTTAAGAAAAGCGCATCATGTGTTGCTATAATTACTTACAGATGCAATTTCTCACTTAAAATTTTCACATGATAAAGAGAAGGATAGATCTCTAATCCTAAAGAGGGGAATTTATTAATCTTCTTATCATAAAAGAGCTCTTGATTCTTTTCGTCTGAAAATTTTTAAATAATGAGAAATAAAAACATCTATTTTGCCAAAACACATATAGAGATATGCTCAAATAACAACATTTGTATCTTGAATTAACCGTATATTCACTGTCAAAAAAAAGATAAGGTCCCCTTCTTCCACTGCCATTTTACAGTATTGTGAGGGTTTTTTATGTTGAATCAACATTCGTACATGTACCTTCTAGACACTACAATCAAATTCTCCTTGTATACCTAAAAATAGAAATATTAAAACAAACAAATCTGTTCAAGAATAAATTACAGGAACGAACAATGCTCTAGCTATAAAACTGAAGTAAGTTAGTTTAGGAATTTTACCAAACAATTAGAAGGAAACGTAAAAGTGTAGATGTAAAGGCAACCTATTTTTCACAACATATTACTAATCTATTACTTAGATTTTGGTACAATGTAATCTAATTCAGAGTATTTGAAACACATGGCTTACAAAATATTTTGCAATATATGTATATCTTAACATAAATGATGCTAGTGCTAGCACATACATGATATTTCCAAACTATAACTTACTCTCATACGTCTCTGTGAATAGTTTTTCTTAAGGGAATGACCATGTGATTAAGTAATCTGGACAGCCAGTATGACATCTTTACAGTCAAACAAATAGCAACAAGAAAACAACATATATATTTACTTCAAGGAAAACAAAACATAACAAAACACAATATTCAGAGTGGAGTTTTCAGTTTTGATATTCAAAATCAACTGTATTGCTGAAGATGGAAGATACAAAGGCTAAAAATGCAGGTTACTTTGCAGAAGATTTCTTTTAAATAATGACATACAATTATTAAAATCACATCCACCTAAATAGCTTGTAAGATGTTAGTTTTAAACTGAAAACGGCAGTATGGCAGTAAAATATATCCAAGTCCCTGAAGGAGATGTTTAGCGTCTTTAGGTATGCATAAACATTTGCCCAAAATGAGGACAACTTTCTGATAGCGTACAGTAATCATGATATAGGCGTGTCTAGAAAGAAGTCTCAAGTACAGAGGATGCACATGGCATGAGTCAGAAACATTTATTGTTTCATTCTGACGAGCTTGTAAGGACACATTCTGTCCCTTATTTGAAGTTCCAGTATGAAAAAAGGTGATGTAAGAATAAAAGATGCAGCATGCAATTATTAAACAATTTTGCAGGAGGCAACTATATAGACATCTAAGGATTTCCCTTTGCGTAAGTATTCCACCCTATTCAAGGCTGAGTATGCACCTTGCCATGACAGAACTGATGGAACTACATCTCAGTGACCATGCTGCCCCTGCTACAGCTGAAGAGCTTTCAGAAAATGCATTTCTCTGCCTTCCACAAATAGCAGTCCCTCCTGCCAAACTCATGACTGGTGATGGTGGATAGATTTGTTATCTAAAACATCTACCAAGACTTACTTATATCATCAAAAACAAACAAACAAAAATCAAATAAAATACCCCAAGCTGTTTAATTATGAAAGAGCAAAATGACCAACAGCTGTTACTTCCATTGTGCATGGTTCTTGAAAAAGTTAATGCAGATTGCTTGTATTATATACAAGAGAACTTTCAAGTTTTTCATAACAACTAAAAAGACAATATAATGGCATAATACAAGTATACCATTGCTCAATGTTTTTTGAAGCATTGGCAAAAAGTCACTAAAACAAAGCTTGACATACCTTTATCTAAAGTTGGAACACCATGCTCAAGAATACTTTCAGTATTTCTTGAGTCATGTTAATGGCTGAAATAAAATTCATTAACACTGAATATTTTGAAAATATTTTTAAAAATATTCTAGCTACTGAGTCCACATTTGGGAACGCTGGAATTTTTGGAGGTGAAAGCCTGATTGTCAAATAAGCAATTTTTTCTCAAACATACAACCGAAAAAACTACTGTTCGTTGAACATTATTCTATTGTAATAATACAACAAAAAATATTTCTCCAAATGATAAAGCAAGTTGTTCCATTAAAATATGCATACACTACAGAATTAGGCGGCAGGGATGACTATAAGGCCCCCAACACTCATTAATGTAGATCTGGCATCACACCATGTATTTCAATGAACTTACTTACATGTCTGGTTACTATAAAAATATATATATAAATACAGAAAATTATGCTCTCAGAAGAAGCANTATCAGTTCTTGAAACAGTGGAATGCTGCATATAACATCAAATTCTGGTCATAGTATCCTACACTAACATTGCTGATGTAGCTGATATTTCTTGTGTCTGTGGAGTTCACAATCTACAGAAAAAAAAAATGAATTTAATAGGTGATTACCTTCAATGTACGTAGGCCCTGTTTCAAGTTTTCAGAGGAAAAAAAAAATATGTAAGTAGTAAGACACCAATTTTAGCAAAACCTAGTCTTTCCCAATACCCTAGAAATGTCATGATGGTACTATCTAGTTGCACTGGTACATGACTGTAGATAGAAAATTTAATACAATAATATTGATAGTAATAGAGGATCAAAGAGAAGTACAGTCTACCATGTTATCCAAATGGATTAAACAAGAAAAGATTACAAACCATAATTGTTTTCCTTCTCAAAAAATCCTTTAACAAAAATTTTTAAGTCCTTTTTTAACCTACTTCCCTGCGACAGATGGCCAAGAGAAATTCTGAAATGCCATTGAACTCAAATACCAGTGACACTATAGCACATTGACACCATATCTGACCAGAACACAAGAATTCAAAGCAAAGTGAAAGCAAAACCTTTCCAGAAATATCCATGATGAAACCAGAGAGCCATATAGTTCTAGATAAGTGAATCATCAGTTGCTTAGATAGCTGCACACTACAGCTGAGTGTCTTAATAGAAATTCCTTCCCCATTTGACTATATAAAATATACATTGCCTGCAAAATTGTCAGTTATGTAAACTGAAATCTCCTACACCCCAAATGAATGTTCTCACTGAAATTCTTCTCTTTCTAGAACACAATATTCTTGTTCAGTTTGATCCAAAACTTCATTAGAAATTCCTGCTACAAGGACACCTCTCACTAAATCTTCTACTGAAATAATATGTTCCGTAGTTTTGGCTTATTGATCTTTTACAGAACAACTTCTTTGTATAAAGAAAAACAAACCTGCAGTACTGAATTATCACATGTTGGTTTACATGACAGTGTGAATGGTGTAAAAGAAGAGTAAGAGTAATGTAACAGACTAAAAGCAGAGGAAATCTGCATGAAAATTCACTTACAGGGAGGGCTGACCTTTCAGAGTAGCACTGAGAAGAAACATCCAGCAAACAACCAGTCAACGTCAGTATTGGCTTATATTAGAAAAGTCTTTCATAGTGCATCTAGATTGAAGAAGTGGCGTTGCCCTGAATAAGTATGTTGTTTTATCTAGCCATCTGGTTGTCTATGAATGTGCCTCTAATACCTAACTTGTGTGCCAGAGGAGATAAGGGCTCTTTTACTGCTCATTTAACTAATTCTGAATTACTTTGTATTTCTCTTTATCAAGGTCTGATGTTACAATCATATTATCAGGAAATTCTATCCCAAATAATTCTGAGGGTTTATCATCTGATTTTCTTCCTAGAGGGACTAATGAAATGAAAGGGTCAGGCTTCATAAGGTTTAAGGAGTAAAGACGATGAATAGATGTTTCTGATCAAAGTGGAGTATTTTTCAACTTTTATTTTATAACTCCCAAGAAGAAATTATTCTAGCTTTGGTATCTAAAATTTTTGAAGCACAAGTAGTGGGATGAAGGACTGATACACAAGGTAAGAAAATGGCCCATGCCATTTATTATTACCCCTGTATCTAGAAGATCGCACCCCACCTCCCCATCCCGAGAAAACTAATAAATTAGGAGCTTGCTGCTACTGGCTAGAGCACTGTCTTGCAACTAAATGCTGCCAGGGATGACCTTTAAAAGAGGTTCAGAGTATTTCTAACACTTCAGGTTTTGTAGGCTACCCTATCAAGAAGGTGGCTATAAGATTTTTTCAAAATATAAAAACTTGTCTTGAATTTTTTTTCCCAACTAAACTGTAATAGCACTAAAATCTGTTTTGCAATGAAGACTGTTTTTTTTTCAGTATTAAGTATCAGACCAGAAAAAAATTTCACAGTATAAATAATTCCCATTAATTTCCATCCAATATTTTAAAAATTGTTTTCCTTAATACCTCAAAGTTGAATGGAGGAAAAAAAAAAAAAGTAAATTCACACAGTGTTTTCACAGGAGTTGGAGAGGCAAACTGAGGGAAAAATCGAATTTCTAACAGAAAGCACCATGTAGAAGCTTAAAGTTTTCACAAGATAGCAGAGACATGAAGTCAATACATTGGAAACTATAAAAAAGTGCTAGGAAGTATATGGCAAACTAGCAAAAATTAGATAAATATTGTTTGACTTGAGTAACACAGGAAAGATGAGGATGATTTTCACAATAAATGCCTGAGTTTTAGAATCAGTAAATAACTAAACTCTCTGGAATCATATATGTCAAGCTAAAGCCTTTCTAAACATTTTTGAAGAGAAGGAATGGTTTATTTTTTGAGGACTTCCCTTGTGAAATCTGGAAAGCTTACAGCACCACAAAGTATAGGAAGGCCTGAAAAACAAAAGTGAAAGATTATTTTCAAAGAAAATGGAGAAATGTGAATAGCTGAACACCAGTATAGCTGAAAGTATGCAAGAGTAGAGACTTTTGGTTATAATACAAGTAAACACGCTTTCCTTTTTTTTTTTTTTTTTTTTTTTCCTCCTGTATAGAAGACATGATGAATATCTGCTAAAGAACTACTGAAGAAATAAGAAGTCTGTTGTCGGAAATCAACAAATACTGTTCTTGTCTACTACGGTTATAACGCATACAGGTATACAAAGATAAACTCAAGAACATTCTGGAAAAATGATTTCAGGTATTTGAATACAAAGTAGACAGTGCTAAAATGGATTTTTTGCACTGAAATAACACTGGGTGATAAAACCTTTCCAAAATGAACTAAAATTAGTAAGACTAAACTGTGAGGGATCATAGTTATACAATCCAGGACAGGCCTTCTCACAGTTTTTTGTGGACAACTGCACAGCACAAACAACAAAATAAAGGAAATTCAAACTCTCACCAGATACTAATATTTAAATAAATACTTGTATTTTTTTCACTGTCTACAAAAAGAAGAGTACCACCCTAGAGCAGAGTCCACTGCACAGCAGTTTTGCCTTCCAAAGCCTTACTGTGTCATGCAGAACTTTGAATCAGTATCACTACTGAGACATCCTACTGCAGAAACAAATAGCAGTTACTGACCTGCTATCGTCAGGATGCTCAGAATGACACTACACATAGAGTATCACACTACACTCTGAGATTTCACTGCAACTCAGATTGTCTGAATAAGGTTTTGGCAGAGACTGTCATGGTTTTGGCTGGGACAGAGTTAATTTTCTTTATAGAGGCTCACACAATGTTGTGTTTTGGATTTTTGATGAAAATGGTGGCGATGTTTTTGGTTGTTGCAGAGCAGTATTTACACAGAGCCAAGGACTTTTTAGCTTCTTGTGCTGCCCTGCCAGCGAGGAGGCTGGGGGTGCACAAGGAGCTGGGAGGAGATATAGCCAGGGCAGGTGATTCAGACTGACCAAAGAGATATTCCACACGATATGACGTCATGCTCAGCCATAAAAGCTGGGGTAAAGAAAGAGGAAGGGGGGGACGTTGGGAGCGATGGCGTTTGNGGATTATCAAAGCAATTACCCAACAAAACTTGAATCAGCAATTTTGACTATGCAGTCTGTTGCTCAAAACTAAAAAATTATGTCACAAATGACTTCTGGATTTGGAATGTTGGTTTTGTTTTGTTTTGTTTTCCTTTTTTCTCTAACAACACTAACTTCTTATTCACACATACTTGTTAAAAAGAAAACAAATAAACAAAACAATCTATGCAGCCCATGGAGAGTCCCCGCAAGAGCAGGCTCCAGGCCAGAGCTGCAGCCCGTGGAGAGGAGCCCACGCAGGAGCAGGTGATCCGGTGGGAGCTGCCACCCATGGGGGACCCGTGCTGGAGCAGTTTGCTCCTGAAGGATGGACCCCGTGGTACGGACCCATGTTGGAGCAGCTCTTGAAGAGCTGCAGCCTGTGGGAAGCCCACACAGGACCCGTTCGAGAAGGACGGCATCCTGTGGGAGGGACCCCACGCTGGAGCAGGGGCAGAGTGACCATGAAGGAGTTGTGGAGATGAAGCAATAGGGACTGACTGCAGCCCCTATTCCCCGTTCCCCTGCACTGCTTGGCGGGAGGTTGTAGGAAAGGGTGGATGGGGGGAAGGTGTTTTTAGCTTGCTTTTCGTTCTGACTGCTCTTAGTCCGTTAGTCATAGGCAATAAATTACACTAATCTCCCTACGTTGTGTCTCTTTTGCCCGTGACAGTAACTGGTGATCTCCCTGTCCTTATCTCAACCCTTGAGCTCTTGTCCATCGTATTTTCTCCCCCTTTTCCTTTGAGGAGGGGGGGTGAGAGAGTGGTGTGGTGGAGTTTAGCTGCCCAGCATGGTAAAATCAACACAGTCCTTTCTGGTGCCCAACATGAGGCTGTCGTTATGAAGATGTCTGCCCTCCTGAACAATCTCTATGTGTACTGAGGACCTGCTTCCCAGGATGTGACTGAACATCAATTGTTGATGGGAACTAGAGAATAATATTTTTTCTCTTGCTTTGCTCACACACAGTCTTTGCTTGTGTTTTTTTGTTTTGGTTTGGTTTGGTTGGTTGGTTTGTTGGTTGGGTTGGGTTGGGTTTTGTTTTGTTTTGTTTTGTTTCCCTCTTTTTTTTCCCCTTTATTTAAATTACCCTTATCTCAACCTGTGAGCCTTTTACTTTCCATCATACTTTCTTCTCCCCCTCTTCTTTTGAGAAGGGAGATTGAGAGAGCAGTTACGGTGGAGTTTATCTGCCCAGCAGGGTAAAACCACCACATAAACATTCAATGAACAATTTCAATGAGTTTTCCCCCTAAAGATCATGTAAAACACATTCTTGCATAGAGCACTTCTGCTTGCCTGCTACATAGGCAGAATGCCAACTATCTAAATAATACATAGCCATTTCATTGCTGACATCAAAAAAATCAAAAGCCTTGCCTATCTAGACTTGGAAACAACAACAATAGCAATAACTGGAATTTGGGGCTTTTTAATCAAGAAGGAAAGTGAAGGGTTTTTGTTTTGGTTTGGGTTGGGTTTTTGTTTGTTTGGTTTTGGTTTTGGGTTTAGGTTTGGTTTTGGTTTGTTGGTTGGGTTTTTTTTTTTAATTTGTTTGCATTTTGTTTTGTTTTGTTTTGTTTTAATATATCTGTTCATATCTAGGTTAGACAGACCTGTTTATTTGAAAACATTATATTTGGACACATCCTTTTAAGGTTACGATGTTTTGAATCAGTCCTATGGCTGAGCACAAATGCTAACAGCTGTTAGCACAGCTGTTAAAAAGTCTTCACTAAAGGTTAACATCTTATCAATATTTTGCATCCCTACACTCCATTTCCTTGTCTCTTATTTCTCCTTTTTCGATATCCTCATTTATTTTTTTTTATTTTATTTCCTCCAATCTTCTTCTCTTTTTCCTTTTGATTTGTAACCTGCTTTTTCCAATGTTTTTGTTCATTTTCCAAATGGCAACGCCATCATGATTACAACCTAGCTGTTAAGATTTTTCCTTTGCTGTGCCCTCTAAGACATACTGCAGATGCACTTGGAACTTTTAACACCTTTCTAAATATTTTAATTTATAGTTCACAAGTTGCTAATTCTTGCATCATGTAACTGCATATAGAGGGTAAGAATTTAGAATAGTTTTCTAAATGAGATTTAAATTCCCTGAATATATAAGTTTTACTTTCAAAAGACAAAATAAGACTGGAAAACAAAAGCTACAAAAAGATGTAATCATGACTTTGCCTATGATGTTTATCTGATCTTGCTGCACATGTATGCACTATTATTCTTTAAATCATGAATACATGCTAATTCTTCCACAGAGCACAATGCCTTGGTCCAATTGGCATAAAATATTTTCATAGCTACTAAAACTATGTACAACACGTTTTATATAGAGAACCAGGTTTCACACTTAGAAAAAGCACTCTCCAAAAAAAAATCACCAATATATCTTCATATGTTATGAAGTCATTTTACTGAGAAAGAGCAGAATTTGGTCACATTTATTCAGAAGGTATGTAATGTTTAAGAAGCATTAGTAGGTAAGCCACTCGTAAATAATAGTTTCTGTTGCTTCTGTTGCCCAAGGTGCCAACACTTTGGATCACGTCTGAATCCAAAGTTATTAGTTGCCCGTTTTCACTCTACATTTGCCAAGAACACAAATTCTGCCCTCTACTCTCATGCCTTTACATTTTACACAGTTCTTTAAATAACATTATTAATAATAAACTATTGAAAACAGATAACATATTTTCTTAAGTACAATAAAATTAAATAGGATGCGTGTATCCTGTTACACAACACTCCTGAAAGAAAGGACTATTCATTCTTAGTCAACACAACCACAATACAAGCAGCTTTTATAGAGAGTGTTGTTACCTACTTAAGCTTCCTTCGGGTAACCAGGAAGCACCAAAACATGTAGGTCAGAAATAATGATGTAGAAGGGTTATACAACAATTTCTCAAAGCAGTCCTTCTTGGTGTACAACAGGGACTTCAAGAAACTTAAGGTTACTACACACGTTGTCTCACTGCGTGACAATTCTGAAAAAGATGTTGAATTCAAAGAACTTCCTCGTGGCATTGCACGCAAACAATAACTTGCTAATTCAAAAAAAAAAGGGAAGGGGGGGAGAAAAGAGTTGGAAAAGAAGTAGGAATCACCTTGATCACCCTGTAAAGGGGTTAAATTGCTTCATGTGGGAATGTTATGAGAAAAAAAGGCCCAGAGGCCAAAACGGTACTTTGAGGTTCTGCACTTCTATGACGGTAACAGAAATCTGAAAAAAATACATCACTACATAGGCTTTGTGTGAACAGAGCAAGCTGTGGGACCAGTTTAAGGACCACTGTATGCACATGGCAACGTCAAACCTATGCTTTGTTTAAATCACAAAACACAATGTAAAGACAACCTGAAATCTCAAAAGATAGATGTGTTTATGCAATGTGACGAGTTCCTGGGCTACCTACAACCTCCAGGCTGAGGAACATAAACATCTGGATAATTTTTTGTTATCTGAGTTTTCTGAGCTGTCTCCACTGCTCTCATTTAATTTGTACACGCGGTAGGGTAACTTTCTTTACTGTGCTGAGTGTCATTATCCCTTCTTTCAAAAGGATGAAAGCACAACCTCTGGTATTTTGAGACTTGTCTTCATTCATAACTGAACATTTATCATCAATTAAATACTTTTCTGTTTGTTCAGCAATATCCTGCAGCAAATCTGAAGTAACAAACAGAAGAGAAAAATATTTTATTTTACTCAGATCATTTTCTTCACTGCAGCATTTTGTATTGTTCTTTGCTACTTTTTTTTTCCCTCCCTTCCCCAACTTCCTTTTGCGCCTTCCATTAAGAATAAGATTTACTGCGTCAGAGTCCGGCAATTATCTATGCTCTAACAATATGTGCAATTATCTGTCAACTCTCCTGAGGAAAAATTCCCAACATTATTTTATTCTCAGTTTGGACGTATATTTGCATGGTGTCATGTGTGATGGAGTACTAAACCCAACTGATGTTCCAGATCTATAAACAATGTAATCCTGAAAATTTGTAATCTACAAAAAGAAATAGCACATTATAACTGTGAGTGCAATTTTCATTCTTCTCCAAAAAGTCTTAAACACTTTCACTGGCAAATACATGTAGTCAGAGGACTTATGCCTAATCTCAAAGCTGGTGAAACAAGAAATCATCTTTCCACTGCTTTCAAGGTTATTGAATCTAAAATTCTTATCATAACAGTCCCTGAAAATAGAGGAATGTCAAAAAAAAAAAAAAAAGAATACAGATGACAGTTTATAGGTAAGATGTGCTGTGAAACAAGACACATCACACCAAGCCATAAAGCACTAGACAGATGCTACTTTTTACAAAACAGCAAATAATGAAGGATCTCTGTCTGATTGAAACATACACACGCATTCTGTCTCTGGCTATGTTCTGACAGACTGATGTCAAGTGCACACATACAAAGAAAATCATGTCAGATGAACAAGAAAATGTTAATCAACCTTGGTTCAGATTTTCTGCTACATTCTTTGTATTTTTTTTAATGAAAAAAAAAGTCATAACTTATGTCCATCATATTTGAATTCACTGCATGTTACAAAAGAATACTTAAAGTTAGCTTAGTTAACTTCAGCAGTATATTTCATAGCAAGATACAAGCTTCTCTGTAGGCAATGAGACAGAAAACTTCACAAGTGAGAACACCTCAAATAGTCACACACAAAAAAAAATCAAATCGTACAGCCTTCAAAAGTGGAAAGAGTACACTACAAGACATATTTTTACTAGAATAATACATCTCAAAGGACTAATGAACCACTGCATTTCATGATGAGCTGACATTTTTTACACTCATTCTTTCTCATACTCTCCAATATACATTTTTGTCTCAAATGCTTTTTTTTAAAAGTGGTAACATATGCTCTACACTAAACTATTCCAGCCTATCCCGCTTCTCACTGTGTTCATCGACTAGCCTGATTTCAAAATTTCTAGGCCCCAGTTTGAGATATGTTTCATTTAATTCCTACCTACAAAAGTATGAAAAACATTCTTACTTGAGGAAAAACAATTATTGACGAGAGGAAAAATAGTACTACCACAAGTATCTGTTTCATAAAATAGCAAGATACTTTTTGCTATGTTTGTAGATTTGCATATGCCAGGGACCACAAGATGACAAACACACAGAAGACATAGCAGATCTTCATTGTCTGGAGAAACAGTCACATGAGCATCTGCAGAACTGCTTCCTGTGAGTAGCATTTAAGGCATAACCATAAGACAAAAGAAAATTCTGAAAAAAAAAGTGGGCATCAGAAAATATTTGAAGAGAAAGTATACCTCTTTTAAAAGGACAGCAACCTTTATGTATGTTTTCTGGTAGATCTGAACTAAGAGTGAGGTGAAGTATATCTGTTCTGCTCCAGAAAAAATAATTTTTCGATTAGCACAAGTTCTTCCGACTTGGAATTACAATAATGCCATATTACTCAGTGTACTTATTAAAAAGCAAGCAAGCAAACAAACAAACAACAGGAACAACAACAAAACAGGGTAAGCCTCAGTATTAATAATGATACATCTATAAAATGTGATTCTGTAACTGGTACAGTTG
Source organism: Chauna torquata (assembly GCA_013399475.1). Taxonomy (NCBI): domain Eukaryota; kingdom Metazoa; phylum Chordata; class Aves; order Anseriformes; family Anhimidae; genus Chauna; species Chauna torquata. The sequence continues at coordinate 113,930 of VXAL01018530.1, forward strand.
TGGGGATAGTTTGCTCTCTGAATTGTCTTCCCTTTGCTATTATCTTATATTGGTATCAGTAAAGTAATACCATTCTAATAGTATTTTGTTTAACAGTTCTTTAATGGAGCAACCCTGGTTTGCCAAAATAAAAAGGGTTTCATTACAATGTGTCTTGTGAGGATGCGAAAGGTTCAGAAGAACATGAAAGTTAAAACTTATTACCATCCCCAAGCATTCCTCAATGCTCCCTTTTCATCTTGTCTTGTCTAACAGATTAAAATAATAAACTAAAACTAAAGCAATTGCTTCCTGCCTATATTTAACTGGAAGTTTGTTGTCCAATGTCTGGTGTCAGACACTTATCGTGGTTTAACCTGACAGGCAGCTGTGTGGGTCACGAAGGGTTAAGATAACGACAGATCTGACCAGAGCGTGTTAAAACAAGGTTTGTTATAAGCATTAGATTAGTTTAATAGTTGCTGGTCACAATGTTTATCTTTTCGTTTTTCACAATGTTTTTTTATGTGCTTACAGGGTTGTTTTTCTTAATTCCTTTCTTGTTGTTTATCATCTCTGGAGGCTGGCCTAAGTTTGTTCAAGGTCTTTCCAGTTTTCATATAGCATGTGCTCAATTACAATGACTGTGCACTTAATGTGGTATTTGTACTCAGTATGGCCATCATTTTTGCACTTCAGGAACCTTACTACAGAAACTATTAACAAGTACACCCTTTACTCCCATCGAGTTAAAATAGTTTTTGGAAATGTTGACTATTTTTGGAATGTTCAAAATAGCATGATCCTATTGCTGTGTCCTACATGTGTTTCCAGTTTTGTCAAAGGTTAGACAACTATTTAAAAATACCATCCAGAGATGTTCCCTGAGTTGGATGGTTACAGGGGGGCAAGGTGTGTGGGAGGATATGGGCAGCTGTTTATCATGATTGTCACCTCCCATGGTTTTGGAATTCACCCCTGA
>VXAL01018531.1:2179-13420 GCA_013399475.1 Chauna torquata
GAAGGTCCTTTCCAACCTTGTGATTCTCTGATTCTGTGATTGTCCCTCTGCACTTGGCTCTGGTGAGGCCGCACCTTGAATACTGTGTTCAGTTTTGGACCCCTCACTACAAGAAGGACATCGAGGTTTTGGACTGTGTCCAAAGAAGGGCAATGATGCTGGTGAAGGGTCTGGAGAACGAGTCTTATGAGGAGCAGCAGAGGAAGCTGGGGTTATTTAGCCTGGAGAAAAGGAGGCTCAGGGGAGACCTTATACACGCACTACAACTACCTTAAAGGAGGCTATAGAGAGATGGGTCTCTTCTCCCAAGTGCCAACTGAGAAGATAAGAGGAAATGGCCTCAAGTTGCACCAGGGGAGGTTTAGGTTGGATATCAGGAAACATTTCTTCACTGAAAGGGTTGTGAAGTATTGGAACAGGCTGCCCAGGGAACTAGTTGAGTCATCATCCCTGGAGGTCTTCAAAAAATGTTTAGAAGTAGAGCTTAGTGGCATGTTTTAATGGTGGACTTGGCAGTGCCAGGTTAAAGGTTGGACTGGATGATCTTGGAGGTCTTTTCCAGCCTAAATGATTCTATGATTCTATGATTAACTACATTTTCGCATTTCTGAGATACAGATACACAATTCAGGTCAGTTTTGTACTAGCAGGGCAATTTACTCCTACGCTACGTGGCCTCTAACTTCTTCTGCTGATTTTTGCTCAAAAAATCTCCCTAGAAGTGACCACAGAACATGTAATGTACACAAATGGTCTAAGAATATTATTATCCTGAGTATTTTCTGCATGAAATAAATTTCGTTAGGTATCATTAGTAGTAATATCTTGGAAATTTTTCCTCCATCCTGTTCACACACCTGCTGCAGGAGACATATCGGCTGCAGGTTAAAATTACTTGGCCTAAAAGAATACCACATAACTGTTTTTTCCCTTCCAGTGGTATGCTGCTTACTTGCACTTTACAATGACAAAGAATTGTAAGAATTTTCTTTAGATAAGAGACTGGAAGTAAGAAAATAATTCCATCTTAAATTTAGGATTTGAAGAAAAGTTTTGCACAAAAACAGAGAGGAGATATGCTGAGTAAACAGCAGTGTTGAGCTATGCACGTGATGCCTCAGAAACCAGGTTCTTGGGGATGTTGGTTGATGAGAAGCTCAACATAAGCTGGCAATGTGCCCTTGCAGCCAGGAAAGCCAGCTACATCCTGGGCTGCATCAAAAGAAGCATGGCCAGCAGGTCAAGGGGGGTGATTCTCCCCCTCTTCTCTGCTCTTGTGAGACCCCAGTTGGACTATTGCATCCAGGTCTGGGGCTCCCAACATAAGAAGAGTATGGACCTATTAGAACAAGTCCAGAGGATGGCCACAAAGATAATCAGAGGGCTGCAGCACCTTTCCTACGAAGACAGGCTGAGAGAGTTGGGGTTGTTCAGCCTGGAGAGAGAAGGCTCCAGCGAGACTTTTTAGTGGCCTTCAGTACTTAGAGGAGGCCTAAAAGAAAGATGGGGAAAGACTCTTTATCAGGGAGTGTAGTAGTAGAACAAGGGGTAATGGCTTTAAACTAAAAAACAGGTGGGTTTAGATTAGACATAAGGAAGAAATTCTTTACTATGAGTGTGGTGAGGCACTGCAACAGGCTGCCCAGAGAAGCTGTGGATGCCTCATCCCTGGAAACGTTCAAGGCCAGGTTGGATGGGGCTTGGGGCAGCCTGATCTAGTGGAAGGTGTCCCTGCCTACAGTAGGGGTGTTGGAACTAGATGATCTTTAAGGTGCCTTCCAACCCAAATGTTTCTATGTTTCTATGCTTCTATATTTCTATGATTCTATGATCTTCAAGGTGATCTGAGATTATTAAGAAATGGAGCAATAAAATACAACTGAAAATACAATGATAAGAAATTGTTGCTAGTACCTGGATACTATGAAATGAAACATTCCCTTTCAAGAGCAAATGCTGGGTCCTGCCCCTGGAAGGGGCAACCCTGGCTACACATACAGACTGGGGGACAAGATACTGGAGAGCAGCCCCACAGAAAGGGATCTGGGGGTTTTGGTAGATAGCAAGTTGGATATGAGCCAGCAGGGTGCCCTGGCAGCCAGGAGGGCCAACCGTATCCTGGGGTGCATCAAGCACGGCATTGCTCGTCGGTCGACGGAAGGGATTGTCCCGCTCTGCTCTGCGCTGGTGCAGCCTCACCTCGAGTACTGTGTGCAGTTTTGGCACCACAGTACAAAAAGGACGTGAAACTATTGGAGACGGTCCAGAGAAGGGCTACAAGGATGGTGAAGGGCCTAGAGGGGAAGACATATGAGGAGCGGCTGAGGTCACTTGGTTTGTTCAGCCTGGAAAAGAGGAGGCTGAGGGGAGACCTCATCGAGGTCTACAGCTTCCTCACGAGGGGGAGCAGAGGAGCAGGTGTTGATCCCTTCTCTCTGTCGACCAGCAATAGGACCCAAGGAAATGGAGTCAAGCTGCGACAGGGGAGGTTCAGGTTGGATATCAGGATAAGGGTCTTCACTGAGAGGGTGGTCGCGCACTGGAACAGACTCCCCAGGGATGTAGTCACGGCACCAAGCCTGTTGGAGTTTAAGAAGCGTTTAGACCGTGCTCTCAGTCACTTGGTCTGAATTTTTGGGTAGACTTGTGTGGAGGCAGGAGTTGGACTCAATGATCCTTGTGGGTCCCCTCCAACTCAGAACATTCTATGATTCTATGATTCATTATCTTTAGTAACTGACTGACATCTGTTTATTCCTGTTGCCTTAATTCTCTTTGCCAATGTTCTTAATAATGACTTAGAAAAAATAATACATATTTTATCTTAAACTAAAGCAGAATGTCAGAATGTACCTCTGATACTTTAACTTAAAGTTATTAACACTAATGTGTAAATTAAAATTTAATTTAATTACAATAACATTAATATTAACTAATATTAATAATTTAATAACAAGGATATTCTGGCAGGGCTGTATAGGGCAAGAGTTTTCCAGTGATTTCTGTGGCCTAGTACTTACATTAAAATTTCTTTCATCTTGCTTTAATAACTTTATTGAGAAACTAAAGACAAATTGTCATAAAATGTTTCTAAAACCATTGTACACAGATAGACAACTCCTTCAATTTACATCTGGCTCAGTTACCTAATATTAATAAATGGAATGAATACCAGCTTCAATGAGCCTTAAAGTGCACTTAATCACTGAAGTTCTTGTGAGCACAAATTTTTACCCCTTATAATAATAGAAAAGAAATCATGCTTTCCTGTTAAGAATACTTTAAAAAAGCTATTTTAAATTAATCTACATGGTTTTGATTTCAGTGTTCTGTTGACTAGGAATGTAATTAGACTATTGGAAGTTAGAGTTGGGTGATTCCAATATAGGTTGACATCATATAAATGATCATATAAATATAAGGGCTTGAAGTTTTAGAAACCAAATTTTTGTGGGAGGATGACCCCCTTAGGAAAAAGGCTATATTCAATTTCTGTACCTTGTTTAGAAAAGCTTTTAATGTTTTGTTATCTGTCCTTGATGTATGAAAGAAGATACTGTCATATTACAGAATTAATGTCAGCAAGAATAACCTTTATGGAAGAATATTTTTGTTAAAAGTTACTAATGACAGTCAGTATTTCTCACAGTTAGTTCATGGGTGATAACAGTTCAGGTAATGGCCAAATTAGAGAATAGCTTTCTTTTGCCATTCATCAGGTGGAAACAGCCCTAGTCAAAATGAAGAAATGCCTCATCTGACGCGCTGGTTAGTATTTATGGGGATGGTTGAAGACTCATAAGCACCACTGGTAAATCTGTACCTGTAGTTTTGTGTGGACATTCACCCCTTCTTCACTGGTAATTCCATGCCTGTAAATGCATTTGTATTTATAAAAAATTGTGTAATCTCTTACATTAATGGTGCATTCAAAAAAAAAACAGAACAAAAATAGGAAAAAAAGTCTTGAAAATTTGATTTTGCTTTCTCTGTCTTCTGGTATACAGAGAAACGCAGATCCAGAGTTGGCAAGTATAGAATTTGTCTACTTCAAAGGAGCTGTATCACTATATATTAGCTGGGAATCTAGTCCAGGACTGAGTTTTAAAAATCAAGGTATCACAGAAAAGAGTCCTTTTCTTTCATGGATATACTGATCCATTTTGCTCCATGAATGGGATGTCAAATAAGAAAAATAGAAATGGATGTGGTTTAGTGATGGGACTTGGTAGGTGAGATTGATGGTTGGACTTGATGATCTCGAAGGTCTTTTCCAACCTCGATTAAAAACAAACAAACAAACAAACAAACAAACCTTGCTGAGTAAAAAGCATATAGCTTCAGAGGCAGAAATCATGTAGCTTAAGTGAATTTGTACTATTCAATAAAGTATGCCATGCAACTCTATACAAGATGAGAAAGGTGATATGGCAGCAATTTGCTTCTTAAAGTTCCATTTAATCTAGCTGTAAATAGCTTAACATCAAATAACCCCAATGTCATGTTCACGCTGTGATGTGAATATGTATCCAAGAGTTGAAGAAATGAACAAAAGAACATTCTGTAAAGAGGACAAACACAGAGAGCTACACAGATAATGAGTTAGGCAGAGTCCAGACTACTATTTTGAAATTTGTTTTAAAAAATTTTCTATGAGTAGCAGAGTACTCCTGGTCCACTTAAGACAAAACTTTCCTTACTGAAAAATAAGAAAACACCTCTGCTATGACATACTTGACTGTGTGTCTCATTGTAACAATGAAGAGGAGGAACTAGGAATCATTCTATAAAAACAATATAGTTAATAGTTATATTAGGTCTATAGTTAATTGTTTTTATAGTTATAAATAGTTAATAAATAGTTACATAGTTATAATAGTTAATAAATATTGAGGAAGAATAAATGTTTGCATGCATGTATTAATTGGGCAAAACACTTAACTTCCCTGTATCTCTGTGTACACATCTGTAAGACGGTGTAATAACATTTACCTCAAAGAAGTCCTGTGAAAATTAATCAGATTAATACTTAGACCTAAGTATGAAAAAGTACTGTGTAAATCTGAAGTGAAATATAAATCCTATGTTTTATGTTACACCAAGAAAACTCACAAAACTTGGTTGTAAGAAATGAATCTTTTTTTTTTTTTTTTTTTTCCTTTTCTAATCTTATATATTCCCTTTCAAGGTCTGCCATTTTCTTGTAAGTGACATAGCATTGATTTGTTACCCATGACGTATCACTATTTGATACAGGGTTTGCAGGCTAGTGAAAACCAATATTTCATTAAAAAAATTTATTCAGAGATGGACAGTACATTTTTCTATTATTTGGCAATGCAATTATTTTTTTTAAGGTAGAAAAAATGATTTTTTTTTTAAACCCTATAGAAAACCCTATAGAAAATTTCAGTTATTAAAATGCTTTTACAGATGCTTTTAAAAAGTTATTTGCTCACTTACTGAATTCAGTTTGCTCACTGATGGACTGTTGGAGAAGTGAATGAATACTTCTTTCTTCCTTGCTGTTCCCCTCAAGGTAAATTTGAAGCTGTTAGAAGTCTAAATAGAGAGCTGTAAGAATTGAGGAAAAATGGCTGAAAGCAGGCTTCTGAAAAATGATATTTTCTTTGGGATGTAGAAGGAAGCAGGTAATTTAAAACAAACAGCAAGGAACAGTTTGTATTTCTTTATAAAGTTTCACAGTTCTAACTAATAGTACTGAAAATGTGTATAATTGTCTGATCTTCCAGCACTGAAGGTTAATTTCTTGCTGAGAGTAAAATAGTTGAAGGAGATTCAATCTTCTGGTGGAGAAAAACAATTCAAAACATAATTATATGTATTACATGTAAAATATTTTAATGTTGAACAGGTCTCCATTTTTAATGTTTGTAAATTGCCACTTGCTAAGATCAAAGGTTCCTGGATTTTTATTGCCATTTGAGAAAATTAAGACTGTCAATAATGTAGTCAAATATGGAATGATTTATTCTACCAGCAACATTTCTATTGTAATGTGCATATATAATTAATATAAAGTGGAGTATAGACTTCTTTGTTGCTGTCCTTAGTTGAGTGCATACTCCTTTATGCTTATAGAAGGTAATATCCTATGCTTTGTATAACAGAATTTAAATAATTTCAGCTTTTGAAACTTGGTATGTTTATAAAATAAAACTTTCTTAAAAAAATATGCTTATACGTACCTCCATTAGAAATAACTATTTGTAAATATTGTCGCTGCCACCATCACTATCACTATTCTTAAACATTATCACATATTAGTAAGTGATATGCTCAGACTTCAGCCATGATAATCAGATATCAGACAGTATATATATGTTACCATATTAAAATGATAAAGACTACAGACTTAGATTCATATTGATAAAAATTTAGACCTAAATAAATTAGGAATACACAGAGGAATACACACTGCTATTAAAATAATTGAAGTATTGGACAATGGAACAATTTGCTTAAATACATGCTGCAGTCCCATCACTTTAAGTATTTATATCAAGACTTTACAGTCTTAATAGCTATAAATTCTGAAGCCATAGACCTGGATCTTAAGAATTACCATCACATCAGGTCAGAAAACAAGGGACTGCCTACCACAGTGTCCTTTTAACAACAATAAATTTGGAAACCCAGGTAAAAGTATAAGCTCAGGACAATGCTCACTGATGGTTCTCAGAAGACCCTTCTTAGTCTCCATTAATCTGTGGCTAAGGGAGTTCTTGATCTATAGGAAGAACATTGGTTTTCAGTAGCTCCTTATGAGTCCTTCTTCCATCAATTTATAACTGCTTTTTTAGCCCACTTAGGTTTAGCATTTGTGACATACTTCAGCAAGCAGTTCCATACCTTACACGTGTATTGTGTAAAGAAACATCTTCCCAGTTTGAAATGTGTTATAGTCTTTGTCACTTGGTGTTCTCCAGTTCTCATACTTGAAAGAGCAGTAAAAATCATTCCCTGTTCAATTTCTCCATACACCTCATATACATATATATTATAGATTCCTATTGTATTTGCCCCTTAATCATCTCATTTCCAGAATGAAGAATTTATATCTGTTCGTGATGCAATAGGGACCATTATATATTTCCTTATTATGCTATTCATCCTTCTTTTTACTTTTTCTGGTTTCCCTCATGTTTTTTTGCAGTGGGCAGACTAGAATGTCTGTGCCCTGCACTCTGGATTTTCACATTTGTCTTAAAATTGCTTGTTTTTCTCTGCTCGTTTCCTAATAACTGCTACTATTTTACTCCCTTTCTGGCACTACTGAGCACTGAACAGATGTCTCATAGGAATTGTTACAACCTCAAGATCTCAGTCTAGGATAGTTGATAGCTAATTCAAAGCCCATCATTGTGAATATAAAGGAGAATTATTTTTTCTTCATGTGCTCTACTTTACACTTAGCTACATTGAATTTCATCTAATATTTTATCACATCATTTGTTACCGTAATGTCTTTCTGTAACTTTTTAGTTAGTTCTTGCTTTTACTTCTTTGATAACATAATGCTATCTACATATTTTGTAAATGTTCTTTGCATCTTTTCTAAACAATTTAAGAATATATTGAAAATTGCAATTCCTGACAGACATTCCTGCAAAGCTCTCTGCATGAAGAAAACTATTTACACCTGCTATTGTTTCCTAAATTTGAACCATGTAAATTTTTTTTCTTTTAAAGAATATTTGCAGAAATAGCTTGTGGATCGCTTTTGGGAAACTATGAAATGAGATTCTCTTTATAATTAACATATGCATCATTTCCTTAAGAAAAAAAATCTAACCTGTATCCTAAGTGATCGCACAGAAACATCATGTAATGTAACTGCATGGAAATATGGGATAAAAGCTTCCCAACTGATAATGCATCATACTATGCAATTTTGGCAGATAAAGCTGTGAAGTTAAACCATGCTAGATAAGGACCTGGTTAGTCATCTTGCAGGATCATTGGGTATGACCGGCACTAATTTATCTGGTGTCATAGAAATTTAAGTTCTCAAGCTTTGTCTTTTCAGTTGGTAAAACAACCTTGGAAAACACAGCATGTTTAAAGTAGATATGAAACACAATTCTCTCATTATTCTATTTTTTAGGTAGGACTATAGCATTAATCATTAATGGGTCTGGAGGCAGTATCATAGATACTGCGTTGGATGACAGAAAAATACATAATTAAAACAATTGCTAGTGAGCAAAGAACTACCTTAGTTGTAAAAAAGGGCTACATGTAGGACTGAAACAATACAGGAAAATGTCTGCACATTGAATGATAGAAGTGTTTCAATAGGATATTTTGAAACTATGATGTAATATTACTTCAAACAATATGATACTTAGCTCCTGTGTTATTTCACAGGTATCATCAGTTGGCTTTTCCATGCAACTTTTCTCCACATTAAATAAATTCTAAATTTCTTCTTCTCACTCTAGTCGGTACTGTGGGTATGTTCATTCACTCTCAGTCTGTTAAATAAAATGTGGTTACTGCTTATAGCCATCTATCTATTTTTGTGATAAACTGTTCTACTTGGGCTGTATTATCATCTTTAACCTCCTTTCTCTGGTTTAGAAATGCCATTGGCACTATTTGAGAGGAACAGGTATGATTTTTAACCCAAAGTTTTAAGCCTGATATTCTTCCAAAAAATAAAATAAGAAAAAAACAGTGTCTTTAGCAAATGTCATAGGAAAAGAGCCCTTTCTCTTTTTAAATGTAGTGTTATGCTCTAAATGGAAAAAAAGATAAGCCATGAAGAGTTCAAAAGCTTGCCTGCATGCTACAGTGAACAGAAAAATGTCAATGTGTAGTAGTGTTTGTTTGTTTGTTTGTTTTGTGGTTAGTTTATATGCTTGTATCTTGCGTTGTGATCTGTTTTTCTTTTGTACATCTATTTTTCTTTCAGACTTTTCACTAGTTTTTAAGTGCTTTGTTTTATCTCTTTTGCCTATATTATTATTCTCTCTGTTTTTATAAGGAGTTAGATGAAAGTAAATGAAAGACCATGCATGTTGGCATTCAACAGTCAAATCTATGATGCTTGGTTGTTTTTGATATTGAGCAAATCACCATTTCTGAATTAGTATAAATACAGTTAATTTTCTGACTAGAAATAAAGTCAGTGTACTCCATACTGAACAGAATACCAAAATGGATAATATTTGTAAAGCGTTTTTTCATTAACTGTTACTGTTATAACATTATACGCTATAAGATTGGATAAAAATGTATCTAACAACTTTTCCTTAAAGTGGCGGTTGAAGATGATTTCTGTGATAAAAAGAACATACATCAATAGAAAAAAAACAACACATCAATTTATGTTTTATTTAGTGGGATATTATTTCAGGTGTTCAGTTTATATTTAAGTTTTTAGAAGGCTGCTTTATAAAACAGAAGAATGAATTGTGTCTGTAAGGTCAAAACACTTTGGATTAATTTCATCTCAGCTTTCTTCAACCATCTAAAAATTGAATACACAAGTTGTCCAGGTTCCAACTCTAGTTAATGGAGAAAGATAGGCCCCTCCAGAACACGACTCATTCCATGTTAGGAAAAATTTCAAGGAATAACCCCCCCAAAACTAGCTAAATTTTAGGTAGCTTAGACAGATTAAGATAAATTCAACATTTTAGGTAGACAATCAATCTTAAGAACTTTAAAGCTAGTCAGAAAGGTAAGACAGAGTTTTTGTCTGCAGGAATAAATAAACCAACACTATCTATTTAAAGAAATAATAATAGACTCTTGAATTTCAGTTTAGTCAAGTTGAAACAAACCAATATAAAGAACAGAAGTTGGTGTGGTGTTTCTTTCAGGGCTCTGCATTACAAAGCAGATGTAAGACATATTAATATTACTTGTTATTATTGTATATGGTATTTAATATAATATCATACAANTTCCCTACTATTGAGCTGCTGCACATTCTGAAAGGGTTTCGCATATATTCATAATACGTCAAGCCAGAAGAGAGGGATGTGAGCTGCAGAAAGGGGAAGCAGAAAGGGAGATTGAGGTTTGAAGCCTGGAATAGAACGAAAATTTATGTAATGTAATCAACATAGCTGACAAAACTATGTATTTTTGGTTTTGTTTGTTTGTTTTTTGGTTTTATGTTTTTTTATTTTTTATTTTTTAGGAGAAAGCAAGAAACGTGAGTATTACAAGAATTCATTCCTCTTCCAGATTCAGGACAAGGCCTGAGTGTCATTTTTCTCCCGTTTTGTACGGAATTATGTCTGTTTGTGGGGAAATATGCATGTATGTTTTTCTCTACAATTTCGCTTGACTCTTCTGCATTTGGAGCTTCTAGTGTTTCTAACTGCCCCGTACTCTGTCCCTAAACACACTCTTGTTGTCTCTTCATACCTTTAGATAAACAGTTTCTTTTCTCAAAAATGAGAAAATGTAGCACTTCCCATCCTTTTCTTCCCCTCTTGCTCTGTAAATACAGGAATATAGTAATGAGAAAGAGGACAGGCCAGCATGATTTCCAACAACAACAACTATCTAAACACAAAGGGAGAACTGCAGACTATGGGCTACAGCTCAGACCTGACATGATAGAATGGAACAGGTATTTTCTTCCCCTTCATGGAAGGAGGAAGGCAGCACCTGAGATAAGAACCAGAATTCTTTCTGCCCTTCCTTACCTGTCCCTGGTTTGCAGAAAGACTACTTTATTCTTTTTTATCCTCCTTCATCTTCTGGATGTCCAGCAAGAAGATGGAATACTCCAACTGAGAGCACAATAGCTAAGACTACCAATGGAGCAGATGGCTCATGATCAAAGGCAGAGAGTTCAGTTAAGGCTTTTTCCACAGACAAAGAGATTAAGAACCAGACAGTGGTGCACGTCACATACACTGTGAAGAACTAGTATAAATGTACATTAATTTTCCCTGTTCCAGTACAGTCAACTGGCACACCTGTGCATAGTTTGGAAATCTCTACAATATTTATGTTGACCATTATTGTTAAATGTAATCTTATCAAATTATATTTATTTTTCTTAAAACATAAACAAATGCTATACATATGATAATATCAAAATATAATTACATTATACTTGAGGGCTTCTGTAGATTTCTGATACCTTTTGGAAGACAGTATATACATTAGGAAACTTGTATAAGGGCAATCTATAGCTTCAGTAGTTGTAGAAAAATGTATATAGTTATATATTCATGTGTATTATTTATGTGT
>VXAL01018531.1:18246-41439 GCA_013399475.1 Chauna torquata
AAAGAAAAGAAAAGAAAAGAAAAGAAAAGAAAAGAAAAGAAAAGAAAAGAAAAGAAAAGAAAAGAAAAGAAAAGAAAAGAGAAAAGAAAAAAGGGACAACTTGAAGACTCCACATTTTTTATGAACTGATTTTAAACCTTTATTAGAATGTATGCATTGGAAGAACTATAAGTGCCTAGCTTCATCTATTATAACAAAATATAACAGACAAAAATATTATAGACCATATGGCAAACAAATATATTATGTCTCCAGTAGCAACACATTGGAATATTTTTCCCTAAATGCCTAACCTGAATAAAAAACTAGAACCAGAAACTGCTTCTGTTTCTCTTTGTAGGTGTTATAGTTCCTACAAATATTTACTTACTTCCATATTTTTTCCCCTTTATATTCCTTGAGCCACTTTTCCATCCATTGCTAGTCATGGGGATAAAATTAGGATGTAAATGTTTTATAGGTACTAGGGTCAGAATTAATCCAAACTGTTTTTCTTTTTTATTGTTTACATATATTGAAAGGCAAATACCTGTGATGTGAATGTGCAAAAAAGTCCTCTGAACTTAAGTGCAAATATAACATTCTTGAATTCAGTTGTTCATCTAGCATGTCTAAAAAATAAACATATCTGTGATTCAGCATACGAATTCCTGTGTTTGTTACTTTGAGTTAGTTGCCCATTTATTTTACAAATGCACTGAATGTTAATGTTCTTAAGAAAAAAAATGAAATATTCCAAGGTCTGTGAAACTTACAACGGCTTATCAACAAAATGAATGAATAAAACCAGATATATAACAATATGCCTAGAATTATAAAGGAGGATATTGAACTGAGAATTTTGGTGGGGAGGGAGAAGCAGAGAATTTGAAAATATATTAAAAAGCAGAAAAATGTGGGTTTTTTTTTCCCTGTTATTAAAGTTTTCTAACCATTATAGGTATGATTTGTGTACCTTCACTGCCTCTTTTCTATACACAGAATCACATTTTTATCCATTTACTGCTGTTATGGTACAAAAAACAACTTTATACACAAGGACAGTTAATTAACTGATCAGGGAAATCAACCAATAAATATCTTTTCAATTAAAATATTTGTAAAGCAATATATTAATGTATATTCTGTTCTTCTTCTTTTTTCTTTTTCCCCTTTCCTTTCTCATTCTGTTCCCCATTTTTCGCTGTTGGTGCTTCTTGCTTTCTCTCCTTCCTGTTTGATCAGTGGTTTTTGGCCAGTTTGTATTTTTCCAGACATCACTCCATGATGTGGTTGAAGTATATGATGGCCCAACTCTTCAGTCATCTTTGTTATCTTCTCTCTCAGGATCTCATTCAGGTATCTTTTAATAAAACTGTCATTAAACCATCATTTATTTTATATAATCTATAAAGATAGAGTAGTAAATGAAAAAAAAAAACCACAGAAAAGACAATTGTATTTTCTTAGGTACAATTCAGGGAAATATATGAAATCAGTACTTTGAAATAAAAACCTAATCACTCAAAACTCTATGCAGAAATGAAGGAATGAAAGCCAAATAGAATCTACCTTTTTAGATTTTTTTCTTATGACATTTTGACATTTAGTTATTATAGTGAATATTTTGGGCTTCTTACTTTGTGCCTTTATTACTTTTATCTAGTGAGCAATCTGAAATGGATATTCTACATTTAAAAGGGAAACCAGCATATATTTATAGCAAAGTGAAATAGTATAGATCATGTATTTGTTGACTCAATTTAAAGAGGTATGGTGTACATATATATATATATACTGATAAGGGACAAAAGTGTATATTCATAATAACTGAGATGAGTTTCAGTCCCCCTTTTCTAGAACAACATAATACTGCCAACTTAAGATGTTGAAGTCACATATATCTTGCAAAGTTACTGAAGCAGAACAGGATTTGAGGGGTTATTTTTAGCTGCAAAGTTGTTGATAGGTATTTTGAATGTTTCTTTAGTAAAAACTGGTTATGATAGCTTTGTATTTGCTTTGTTTGAGTAGGTGAATCTCTTCCATTGAGCTCAGGTAACCAGATCACGGTTAGATTTACTTCAGTTGGACCAATAACAGCTAAAGGATTTCATTTTGTTTATCAAGGTGAGACAGCCTGGAAAAATATGTAAATTTATTTGTTTCTTCACAAGTTGTAAATCATCAGAGAGGAATAGACTAAAAATGTAAAGGAAAGTAATAACCTATTAATGATGTAACAAGTTCCATTATTTCTGCCTGTTTTTAAAAACATTTTAATGTCATTCTTTTATCTGTATTTTAAAGATTAAATTAAATATTTAAGAAGCGTAAGATAGGTTCCAAATTTAAGAAGACAGTTATACAAAACAGCTGTTTCTATGTTTGTTAATCTGACTGACTAATGTTAGATCCATCTGGCTGCTCAAACTGGCTTATCTCTCAATTTACATATGAATAACTGTAAATGTTATTACCTGTGGGTGAATCAGTGATCTTGCTATTATTAAGCTACTTCTCTTGGTTTACATTATTTGCCTTTTTATGGGTCAAACACAGAAATTATTATACATCAATACTTGCAACTGCAATTCAATCTTCCATTAAATTTAAATTCTGATCTGATAGGCAGAATACACATTTAGAAATCCACAGAAATAAATGTAAATTTCTATCTGACACAGAAATGTTTTGAAACTATGCATTAGCTGAATATTTCATAGTAATATTTCTTTTCAGTGCCATTTTAGAAAGGCTTCAGTGTGGATTTTATGCATTGGTTTTAATCTTGGCAAGGATGTCAGTGCTATGCTCTTCTAAACAGTAATTCAGTCGTCAAAAGTATGTAATCCGTGTTGTGAAGATCAAGTTGGGTATTAAGCAAATGTTCTTAATTGGCAAGTAACTGAATGTTACTTCCAGTCATTCTGAATATTTGTGGTTCAAAATCTGCATTCCTCCACCAAATCTAAAATTAATAATCCACAATTCTTTGTATGTTTGCAGCTGTTCCAAGAACAAGTGCAACACAGTGCAGCTCTGTGCCTGAACCAAGATTTGGAAAAAGGATTGGAAATGAATTTGCAGTTGGGTCATTGGTTCTTTTTGAATGCAATCCGGGATACATCCTCCATGGGTCAACGGCAATTAGATGTGATACAGTACCAAATGCATTGGCACAATGGAATGATACACTCCCTACATGTGTTGGTGAGTTCTTAAGGCTTTTTAATAGAACTAATTGCTGCCTGAAGTGTAGACCGTTATCTCTAGCTGAAGGTGTTCCTTCTTTGTCCTCCACACAATATTTTATTCCTGCCTACTTTTATTCTCTTTCTTCTCCATTGAAGGTCAAGATTTTATTCCCCTTTCTATTCTAATCTTGCTGTGATATTTCACTAGTTTCATGAACATACCCTGCTGCTATAAATTATACGTTAGCTTCTTTTACATTAACATCAGTGACAGTCCCTAGCTGTCCCTTAATCAAGACTCAGAAACAACACTTTGTTCCCTGACGGCCTTCAAGACTAAGGTGCTTTCACCTTTTGGATCTCTAACAAGATATTGCAAGCTATCATGAAGAAGACTACTATATTAAAGATTTAAAAATAGTTAAGCTAAAATTTCATTGCTTGTCAAAAAAAGCAGTAATTTTTCAGAGCAGAAAATATACTTTGTCTGGTTCTGGTCATAGAAGATTAAATTCTCAACATTAAAGTCTTAAATTAATGTGCATCCGTTGACATTAATAAAGCTGACCTGCACCGATGTGGTGGTTTTAATCAGCTGAGCAGTGGTACTCCACCACAACCGCTCTCTCACTCCCCCTCCTCAAAAGATGAGGGGGAGAAAATACTATGGACAAGGGCTCAAGGGTTGAGATAAGGATAATTTAATTAAAGGGAAAAGGAAAAAAAAAAAGGAAAAAAATACAAGCAAAGGCTGGGCAGAAGCAAAGAGAGAAAAAAAATTCTCTACTTCCCATCAATGAATGGTGTTCGGTCACGTCCTGGGAAGCAGGGCCTCAATATGTATAGCAGTTGTTCGGGAGGACAGACGTCTGCATAACGAGAGCCCCCCTTCTCCTTCCCCTTTCCCAGCTTTTATTGCTGAGCCTGACACCACATGGTACGGAATATCCCTTTGGTCGGTTCAGGTCAGCTGCCCTGGTGATGTCCCCTCCCAACTGCTGCTCACCCCAGCCCCCTGGGTTTGGGGGCTTTGGAGAGGCTGGGTGCTGTGCCAGCATGGCTCAGCAGTAGACACAGCACTGGTGTGGTATCAGTGCTGTTCTAGCTACAACTGCAGAGCCCAGCACTGTATGGGCTGCTGTGGGGAAAGCTAGCTCTATCCCACCCAGACCCAGTACAACCAACTGGAAATCTGATGATTGCTCTGAAAAGCCTCAGAGTAAAGAAATAAAATTCTATTGGTACATTTTTCCATAGGTTTACATCAAGGGCAAATACAACATGTCCTCTGATTTGCATGCTGTGTCTTAATAGAGTTTGGTTTGTTTTTTATTATGGAGAAAAAATCAGTTGTTTATAAATGAATCAAAATTGGTTATCATTTACACAGATATTTTTGCAATGCCATCAAACTTTTCCACCTGTAACATCTGTTGCAGTACTGACTGCATTACATATTAATTTTGTGCAAATTGAATACATTAAAAACATTCATGTTGAGGATGAAGACGTCTGAAGAACAGAGTTCCCAACCCAAATAGTAAATGTATATATGAGTTAAAGTTAACTTTTCTTGACAGAGAACAGATTTTTTAGAAAAATTGTCCTAACCTATTATAAAAACACACCATGGAACTGATCTCAGCATTAAGAAGTACATAAGCAGAATTTTAGATGAGTGGAGGAAAGGAAAATGGAAAAAAAAAAGTTTTTAATTAGGTTGGTTTTGAATCCTCTGTGCTTAATCAACTGATGCTGCATGGTAGAGATTGAGTGGTTTTCAATAAACATTTCCTCCAAAATACTAAAATCTTGATAGAGATCAAGACTAAGTAACACCGGTATAATATTAATAAAATATGATTAACCTGATATTATACATGAATAACGTTTATTTGGACAGTTTCAGTCAAAGGAAATAGAACCACAATTTATATATGTCAATGAGAAACTGAAGTGTACATCTATACTTCATTTACCTTCAATGATTACAGCTGAATCAGTAGAATTGTACTGTTTACCACCTTGAACTGTATTCACTTTGTTTTTCAGACATAGGAACTCAACAAAGTGTTGAAATAATTATTTTGGTGATTGATCACAATATAATATTAATATTCATTATTTAGTCTGTGAAAGAGAAACTATCTGTCTCTAGGCAAGCTGAACTGAGAAAGGGTTACAGGCCACCTTCTGTGTGAAAATCACTGTGCCAGTAAAAGTGATAAAATATATATGAGGAGAAAATTACATTGAACTAAATCAGTTTAATAACTGAAGTGGTAGACATGAACATATTAAATTGCCTTAACTCTAGTGAATGTTTGAGTGTTTTCTTACAGATAGCAGACATCAATCATTCTGTCTGTTCATCCTTTTACAAGTAATTATTTAACCATTTTAAGTGACACTGACCTTTAGTTTATCCATGTAGTTCCCAACAGATTCTATCAATTATATGCCATACAAAATGTAGCTACATTCATTATTAAGATAAGAGGTATTCTTCTATTTTATAAATCCTCATATTTTTATCTAATGACATCAGTTCAGAACTTAGTAGTGTTGCATAGAAATGATACATTAGCTTCTAACGGTTTTGTTAAACTATCTCATCAATCTTTTCCTTCAACTTCTTAAATACTAACAGAATATCTGTATCTAGATTAAGCTGTAATTTTATCACTGTTAGAGCATCTAATGATCTAGACAAGATACATTCAAGTTGAACATTTAGAAGGGAAACAATGTTACTGTATGCCTCTGTCTTATTCCATGCATAAAGTGTTTATCAATTCATGTGCATGGATATGATGAGTGCAGTCTTGAAAGCATTTAGTCTTTTTTTCTTTACTAATATGATAGATCCATAGTCTGTAATGGCATAACTCACACAAGCAAAGAGGAGTTGTTAAGGAGTTGAGACTGGTGCTATTAATTATTTAGACAACACAGTAGCAATATTAAGGAAGAATGTTTCTACCACACATTTTTATCGTTTATACTAATATAATACATAACTGTTCAAACTTCATTCTTAAGAACTAAAAATAATGCTTTATATTTGTAAGATGGCTAGGACACAGTGGAATGGATTTCATTTTGTTAAAGGTCAAATAAATAAGACGGTTATGTGAATATGATTCTGTCAGGTAGAAAACTGACATAATATTAAATAATATTAATTTTCCTTTTTTTTTTTTTTTTGGTCATCTAAATGAGATTCAAGATTTTATTTTCCTGAAGCAAATATAAAATTTTAAGTGTAGCATAAATTTACAAAAGTTTTCAGCCATGGTATGCTGAATGTTGTGCAAGCTTTTATAATAACTTTTCTTAGTTCTGAAGCTTCGTACTTCTTTTCTTGCCTTGTACATTTCCTTTCAGTGCCCTGTGGTGGAATTTTAACAAAGCGCAAAGGGACCATTTTGTCTCCTGGTTACCCTGAGCCTTATGACAACAATCTGAATTGTGTGTGGAAGATCACAGTACCAGAGGGAGCTGGGATTCAAGTAAGTATACTTATTATTTTCTTGTTATCATCATGTCTAAAACTGCTTTTCCTGGTGCAAGAGCTTGAAAAGAGTATTTACTCATACAGTCTTTCTCTCACTAACAATTGTCACAGTGGAACTTACTGCACATATTTTCATTCACACAGTTCTTAAAAGATATAAGATTTAGAGAAATCTTAAAAGATATACCCATAACTTTTAACTTACTTAGAAAAAAAAATCACCAATAATTTAAAATATATTATTTCAGTAGATCAATAATTCACTGTAAGCCAGAGGAAATTAAATGCAGAGTGAAATTAAATGGGTTCTTTCCATGGAGAGATTATGTATGTTTTCCTAGAAGTTCTATTATTTTATATATAGTTTTGAACGTTCATTGTTATATAAGTATGCTTTAACAGGAGGTGGGAATGAGTCGTTTAAAATATTAACAGAAATCTATTATACAAAAACTTAGATTAAGACCTTCATGGAACATATAGCAGAAAAATATCCATGAAGCTAAGTTATGTATATCACAATTTTTAGTGAGAAATTTAGTGAGAAATCTGATTATTGGAAAGGCAGTTATGTCTAATATACTAGAAATTTTAAGCTTCATGTGATCAAATTTCTAGTATAACATCAAGAAACCATGGTAGCAAGCTTTCTATGTCTGCCCTTGCTTCAAAATAAAATAAAATAAAACAAAAACCTATAGAATCATAGAATATCCTGAGTTGGAAGGGACCCACAAGGATCATTGAGTCCAACTCCTGGCTCTGCACAAGACCACCCAAAAATCAGATCATATGTCTCCGAGTGTTGTCCAAACACTTCTTAAACCCTGACAGGCTCAGTGCTGTGACTACTTCCCTGGGGAGCCTCTTCCAGTGCCCCACCACCCTCTCGGTGAAGAACCTCTTCCTGACATCCAGCCTGAACCTCCCTGTCACATCTTCATGCTGTTCCCTCAAGTCCTATCACTGGTCACCAGAGAGAAGAGATTAGCTCCTGCCTCTCTGCTCCCCCTCGTGAGGAAGCCGTAGGCCGCCATGAGGTCTGCCCCCCGTCTCCTCTTCTCTAGGCTGAACAAACCAAGTGACCTCAGCCACTCCTTGTACATCTTGCCCTCTAGACCCTTCACTGTCTTTGCAGCCCTCCTTTGGAAACTCTCTAATAGTTTATTTTCCCTCTTTTGTGGTACCCAAACCTGCACACAGTGCTCGAGGTGGGGCTGCACCAGCGCAGAGTATCTTGGGACAATCACTTCCCTTAACTGGCTAGCAATGATGCTTGATGCAGCCCAGGATACAGTAGGCCCTTTTGGCCGCCAGGGCACACTGTTGACTCATTGTCAACTTGCCATCAACCAGAACCCCAACTCCCTTTCCATGGGGCTGCTCTCCAACCTCTCATCCCCAAGTGTGTACATATGTCCAGGGTTGCCCCTTCCACAGGTGCAGAATCTGGCACTTGCTCTTGTTGAACTTCATGTGGTTGGTGATTGCCTAGCTCTCTAGTCTGTCAAGGTCTCTCTGCAAGGCCTCTCTACCCTTGACAGAGTCAACAGCTCCTCCCAATTTAGTGTCATCTGCAAACTTACTCAATACACCTTCAACTCCTGTGTCCAAGTCATTTATGAAAACATTAAAGAGAACTGGCCCTAAAATGGAGCCCTGGGGAACCCCACTAGCAACTGGCCACCAACCTGATGTAACCCCATTTACTATAACCCTTTGAGCCTGACTTGTCAGCTAATTGTTCACCCATCGTATTATGTATTTGTCTAGCTGTATGCTGGATATTTTGTCTAGAAGGATACTGTCAGAAACAGTATTGAAAGCTTTACTGAAATCCCAAAAAGATTACATCAACTGGCTTCCCTTCGTCAACTAGAAGGGTGACCTTGTCATAACAGGAAATTAAGTTTGTTAAGCAGGACCTTCCCCTTGTGAGCCTGTGTTGGCTATGGCCAATGACCACATTGTCCTTCAGATGTTTTTCAATGACTCTTAGAATAATCTTCTCCATAATCTTACTAGGCACTGAAGTGAGACTGGCAGGCCTGTAATTACCAGGGTCTTCTTTCTTGCCGTTCTAGAAAATCTGGACAACATTTGCCAGTTTCCAGTCGACTGGGACCTCTCCAGTTTCCCAAGACCTTTGAAAAATAATTGAGTGAGGTCTCACAATGACATCAGCCAGCTCTCTGAGTACCCTGGGATGAATCCCATCGGGCCCCATAGATTTATATGCATCCAGGTGGAGCAGCAAATTCTGCAGAAGTTCGGGCTTGTCTGGGAGTTTATCATTATTGCGGTCATGGGCCTCCAACTCAGGGCACCCGGGGTTCCAGAGCCCATCATCAGTGTTGAAGATAGAGGCAAAGAAGGCATTAAATATCTCTGCTTTGTTTATATCCGTGTTTGTTAGGTGACCATCCTCATCAAGTAACGGACCAATGTTTTCCTTTGTCCTCCTTTTGCTCTTAATGTATTTAAAAAAGCCCTTTTTATTGTCCCCCACAGTACTGGCCAGCTTCTACTCTAATTGAGCTTTGGCTGCAGGAATTCTCTCCCTGCAATGGCAAACAGCACCTCTGTAGTCCTCCCATGTCACCTGACCTCGCTTTCAGTGGCCATACACTTTCTGTCTAAGGTCTAGAAGAAGATCCCTTCTCAGCCAAGCTGACCTTCTGCCCTGCCTGCTTGACTTCTGCCATTCTGGAATTGCCTGTTCCTGTGCTCTTAAGAGGTGATACTTAACAAGTGACCAGCACTGAAGGACCCCAATGCCTTCAAAAGCAGACTACAAGGGGACCTTACTAATTAGTTCCCTGAGCAGACTGCTCTCCCGATATCCAGGGTTGAAAAAAGAATAAAGAACTTAGTTTGTGTATTTAAAGATTTAGTAGAGGTCCAACTGTCAATTGGAATCCACTTAAAACCAAAGAGATTATTTCTAAACTTACATTTAAAAGTTTTGGAAAGGAAACACGAAAACCATTGTGGACAGTTTATTATATCTGTTTGTTTTTTTTTTTAATAAACTACATCACAGAGCTTTTAATGTATTCTAC
Source organism: Chauna torquata (assembly GCA_013399475.1). NCBI lineage: Eukaryota > Metazoa > Chordata > Aves > Anseriformes > Anhimidae > Chauna > Chauna torquata. Next base: position 28,002 of record VXAL01018531.1, read on the forward strand.
TGTGTCAAGAAAAGTTTTCAAAATGGTATTTTATAGTTTACTGTTATATAATCATTTTGAAAATTCTATTTTTCTATTTTAAATAACTACAAATATTTAATAAAAATGTAAAATCTTTACAGAACAAAGAAATCATCACAAATGCAATCTAAGTTTGTACATGGTAGCATTTGTATGAGTTCAATTTTCGAAGCCATCAGTTCCAATCAGCAATAGTTTTTAATAAACTAAATGACATTTGAGATTGATTTTAAAGAACTCTACTTGATTAAAACAGTTGACTATGCTAGGATCCTGTGTTCTCTGTATTTCCTATATAATTAGTAATAAAATCACTAATGAAACCCCAGTCCTGACTCAGGCACTTACTATTGATTTCTGGAAGTATTTATATCTTATCACAGACTGCATTAGGTGACTAAATGCTAACTTTGATTTCAAGTTAGGTGTCTAATCTGCATGATACTCCTTTGCTCCAGAGTCATAATAAGATGAAGTATTTAGCAGTGTTTTTTTTTCCTAGTTCTCACAAGTTTTTCTGCTGAGAGAACTAGAGAATACCATCCTTCCTTTCCATTATCAGTCACTGAATAAGTTATTCATTTATACTTGTACAAATGTAATGACAGAAAAGCAGTTTCATGGCCTTGCCTATGATTGTAATTAGGTCTATAGAACCTTTAATATTGTCACTGAAGTAGGATAGTCATGAAGTGTGATATTCACGCTTGATCCTTTGAATACTGTCTAATTTTCAGGACTAGCTCTGACAAAGATGAAGTCCTCAATATAATGAACTGAGTACAGATGATATAGGATCAGTAAGACGGGGTGTATGTCAGAGGTCTTCACACCATTTTTACTGAGATATTTTTGAGAATTGAGCTTAGGTTTATATCCACTAATGACATCAGAAATGGCACTGAAATAGTTTTGGCTTTGTTTTTTTTTTCACTTCATAGGAAAGAAAAAAATTGGATGTGCATATATAAAAACGTAATTATTACTCTGCAATTCAGCTGCTTGAAACAACATTTGAAAACTGGGTGACTGATTTTGTCCAACCTGAGAATGCAGATGCAGATATTTAAGATATGGTGGTAGATAATGCTTTTGTGGTTATGTAAATGCATAAAATATCTGGACATTTTATCTGATCAATATTTATTCCCTCAAAGAAACAGAGATACTTTCCCAGCTTTAAAGGAGATGAAAACAATATATTGCCAATACATAGTACTCTGTGAAATGTATAGGATGGAATTTTAAACTATTTAGATGTGTATGACTACATTATTGGATTTGTTGAAACAATGTGACCAGATGTAAACGCTGAACTACTTTGTATCAAATAAAAAAGCAGAGATTTAAAACTAGATTTAAGTAAATAGGAAGCGTGTGCACTAAAAACCTATCTTCAGGCACCTAACTTAAATACCTTACAATGGGAATTTAATCTACCATGGTTCCTTATAAATTAGGGCAGAAAGGCATCTTGAGGTAATTCAAAACATGTCATACAGACTCTTACTTCACTGCCTGTCTTTATTGACTACACAGGGAGGTTATGGCCACTAGCATAACTTGCACTAAAATAGATGTTTTAAATTAGGTGTTTTATGGCTCATGTAAAAACTGCAGTCAGCAGCAATCTGGCCCTGAAAACATAAAAAAAAAATTAGATAACTTGAAATTCAGTCTGCAGGTTTCCTAGGTACCAGTGTTTCCAATTCCATATGTTATCAGAAATACTCTTGACAGACTAACAACACTTGTAACTTTCACCTAAACCCTTTCTGAACCTAAAAAGTAAACAGAGAATTCTTAAAGTTTTCTGAAAGGCCCCATCCAGTGGGCCTCCTCCAAGTATCTAAAAGAGAGCCAGGGCTTCTCCACCACTTCACTATAAAAAAACAATCCTCCTTTGGCTGTGGTATCTGACCAATTCCTATAGACAGCAGTGTTTAAAGCCCCTTTTTTGAGAAAAAGGTAGCTAACAATATTCGCTTCAGCTAGAAGGTCCAAGTCATATATTCCACCTAGAAAAATATCTTAATTACCTAGCTGTACTGGAACTGGTGCTTATTTCTGTTGCTGAAGCTATTCCATTTTGGAGAAAAGTAAAGGAAGAGTAAGTGAGACAGAAGAACAGCAAAAGCAAACATAATTCTCTAACTTGGTGGCTAAGGCACTCATCTTAGAGGGTGGTTTGGGTTTCATCCCTGCTTCCATCACTCTTTAAATGGTTTTCATTAAACAGTTATTTCACGAGAACAACAACAACAACAACAACAGCAGCAACAAATCCACACTCTCTCCCCTCCAAAACAGGAACAGGAACCTAGCATTTCTCTACTTTGTGGTGAGAGTTTTTGCTTCATAGAACAGATTTATGCTCCCTCTTGCAGTCTATTTGCTTCCATTTTTGCATCTCCTAAGGAGATGAATGATGTTGTCACCTCTGGAAGGAATGAATGTTCTGCCTTTTGCTTGCAGCATGCTACTGACTGCTCCTCCCCAGGAGATAAGTCACTGATGAAGGTAACAAAACACAGAAGGCTGCTCTTACCTGGAGGCAGAATTGAACATGCAGCTGGCATCATTGTGGGACTCTTTCTAGTCCTGGATAAACTAGAAAGAATCACAAAGAAACTGCAGTAATTGGCAATACTCTATTTAGTCTTCCCCTCAATGTCCTCCAAATAATCTGGATATTAGAATAGTATTCTGTGCGCAGATGATTTTCATAGCTGTGTAGCTCTTGTCAGAGGTAATATGTGGTTGTCACTAAGGGTCACAGAATTTATGTCTGAACTGGCAATTCAAACAAAATTGTTACAATGCAATTTTATTCATTTATTGTTGATTTTCCATTGTCTTTAACAATGAAAGCAAGAAACAGCTTTTCATGACCGAAAGAAACAGAGCTCCTGAAGTGGTCAGGTGGTTGGACTAGATGATTTTTGTAGGTCCCTTCCAACTGAACTATTCTAGTCTAGTCTAGTCTAGTCTAGTCTAGTCTAGTCTACAGTTTACAGTATACTTTTTGCTTTAATACAGAGGGGATTAAGTTTATGTTCTTTACCTCACATTTTTCTTTATAGGTACAAGTGGTGAGTTTTGCTACAGAACACAACTGGGATTCCTTAGACTTTTACGATGGTGCTGACAACAATGCTCCAAGGCTTGGAAGTTATTCAGGTGACTGAGATTTTACACTAAGTATTTCACAGATTCAACACACATTATAAACACACAGCTTTTTCTTTTTTTTTTTCTGTTTGTTTCTCCTATAATTAACAACAATTGAAAATTGTATGAAATGAAAATGAAAATAAAAATGAAAATTTTAGGAATGAGGTTACTCCAGAAATAACTTCAGATGCTCCCAAACTATAGGCATGAACTTTTTGGATGTCATCTCCTATTAATCTCATGATTTGCCCACCCCTTTAGCAGGGGCCAGAAATACAGACCTCTGAACTAGATGCCTCACGAAATAGTAAATGACTAAAGGATGCATTCTTTACCCCTATTTCAGATAAATGAGACAGTTGTTTGCTTTTTGCCTTCATTTTCCTTTATTCTACTTTATTCATGTGTATGAAATAAGATAGACCACAGATAATGAGTTTTTTGCCTTGTCATTCTGAGTTTCTTGTTACACTTATGCCGAAACACAAATAAGCAATCAATCACATTTCTAAGTATAGCACTACCAAATATGTTCAGAGCTGCTTTATATATTTGGTTGTAATGTTTAAAGTTATTCCAATTACAGGATTTGCTCTTGCTTTTCTGAAAACCCTAGTGAATATTTCTCCTTTTGTTGATAAAAGTTTGTGACATAAATTTATATTAGACCCTGCTTCCCTGAATATCTACTGTTCTTGTCTCCGATATTGACGTGTACTGAAAAAGTAATAAAACTTTTAATAGGGGCAGGTATTTGACAAACATGCATGGTTGACAGGGCTTTGAGCAACCTGATCTAATGAAAGATGTCCCTGCCCATGGCAGGGGGTTGGACTACATGATCTTTAAGGGTCCCTTTCAACTCAAACTATTCCACAATTCTATGATTCTATTACAAAATATGTTAGATTTGGTTTTGTGACCTTTCCCTCTCTCCCCCCTTTCCCTTTCTCTCTCTGTTTCTTTCTTTCCCTTTCTCTCTCTTCCTCTTTCTCTTCCTCTTTCTTTCTCTTCCTCTTCCTCTTTCTCTTTCTCTTTTTCTTTTTCTTTTTCTTTTTCTTTTTCTTTTTCTTTTTCTCTTTCTGCCTTTTTATACACACACAAACACACTTTATATATGTAGTTAGTTCCATTTCTCTGCATTTCAATAATATTTTGATTTCTCTTTTCAGGAACAACCATACCTCCACTTCTAAACAGCACATCAAATAATCTGTACCTAAACTTTCAGTCTGATATTAGTGTTTCAGCTGCTGGATTTCATCTTGAGTATACAGGTAATGCAGACATGTTCAATTAATTAAGAGCGCTCTCTGGTTCCAGGTGTCAAGTGTACCTAAATGATATGAAAGAGGAAAATTCAGTCCTATTGCACATAACGAGCTACATACCATTACTTCAATGTCATTGTTAAAATCTTCATTTAATTCCAAGGGAGCAAGATCAGGCCTGAAATCTGTACTGAATGGATTGGGAAGTTTGGTTTGTCTTGTTTTCACCTTTGTTTTTTGCTCTCTAAAAAGCTTTCCAGAACATACATCAGCCAGGAGTAAATGCGTGCCTCATGACCTCCTCTGGGAGGCCCAACTGTGCCCTGCAGCAGGAACCAACTGGAACCGGCTGTGTCTGACACAGGGCAGCCCCTGACCTCTCCACACAGTGGCCACCCCTGTAGCTCCCACTGCTACCAAAATCTGCATGTTGTGCCCAATACAGTATGCACTATATAATGCCCTTTAAGTCTATAAGAAAACAGCAGAATTATTTCAAATGTTTTTATTATTGCTAAATACCTCACCAGCAGAAAAGGCTGCAATTGTAAACATACTTTCCATCAGAATGAGATTGCCTTAGCTGACTGACAGGGATTTTGACAGTCACTAGCATTTTGTTACAATCTTTGTTTTTCCCCAACTGTGCAATTCCCTCTGCTCATATTGGTTCTGGTGTCCAATCTGCATAATTGTTTCGTGGTTACTTCTTGTCAGTTTTACAGTATGCAAATCCCATGCTCTGGTTGTCTGATTAGTCAGTCGAGGAACATAGCCTTGCAAAAGTGCTGCATGATCTCTTCTCTATATCTAAACTTTCATTATAGGTTAGAATTATCCTGCTGTTTCCGTGAAATACAGATACTGTCTCAGCTTCTTCCAGCCTTAGAGGGAAAAAGCTGCAGGAATTTGCGAAAATGAAGTTACACAAGACTGAATCAAGTGAAAGTGAAAATATATCTGTGCATTCATACATGTCCAAATAATTGAAATATTAAGTGTACTGCTGGTATATAGCTTTCATCTCTAAATAAAGAAAGCATTTACAGTATGTTGTTTCAAGTGTTGGTCCATGCCAAGAACAATAGATATAGGTGTGTGTGTGTGTGTGTGTGTTTGGTTTTATACAGTGTGTTTATGTGAAAGTTTGTGTACATATGTAATATGTTTTCTGTGAGAGTGTATAAACCCAAAGTATATGCTGAAAAATTTGTGATTCAGGAAAGAATATTGATATTCCTCAGTAGTAGATTCCTAGCTAACCAGTAGCTCAGTGAACTATCAAGATTAATGATAAATTAAAGTTTCATTTGCAAGTGATAGAGATATATGATTAAAAAAAAAAATTATATAGAATTTGGGGTGGAGTGAGAAAATTGCAAAACAATGTCTGAAACTGTAATCTTTATTAGAATCAAATGTAAACTTTAAAAGTAAATATTTCTAGGCAAATAATGAATTGCTGACAGAGTAAACTATGATCACCTCTGAATTAAGATTTTCTGTAGTATATAATATGTTTTGTAAAGATACACTCTTAAACAAACAGAAATTATTTTTCCATGTGTGGGAATTACTGAAGTGAAGTCTATGGTCTGTCGAGTATAGAGTAGGATTAAGTGACCATAATAACACCACAAAATCTGTGAAATACACTATTTATATATCAATAAGAAAAAAAAAATAGAAAATGTTATCAAGACTATTTTGAAGTTTAAAATAGAGACAGACTGTAACTAAATTCCTGTACTACAAATTCCAAAATAATGAAATGATTTTGAAGAATAAATGTGAAAAGTATATAAAGCATCAGGCATCCCTGTTTACCATGCTCTGGCACACATCATAGAACTGAAGAATGGTTTCAGAGCATGCAGTCTGGATTCCTGTCAATCAAAACTAAATAGGAGTGTGTAGTTCAACGTCTCAGATAATGCTTTCAGCCAGTAATGGACAATCAGCCTATAGGACCAGACTAAGCTAATCAAAATAAAACCCTTTAGTTTTAGCATTTAGTGTGGATCTTGACTCCTAGGTACCTGCTGTTTCACTCCATAGATCCATGGCTATTACTCCCTTTTACTTGCTAACTAAGACAAAGACTCTGTCATATGTGGATTGAAGGGAAGGTTCATGTTTTGTTTTCTTTTGTTTTCGTCTGCAGCCTAATTTTATTTAACAGAATATGGAGAATCCTTCGTTGGGCTGAATTATGAATTTGTTACAGGAGATCTAGCTGAGGGACAATACTTTCTCATCATTGCTAGGAAGGAAGATGACAGATACCATGTCTCATGTATTTCCTGGATTTTTGTCTCTTGCAGTTTTCTCCAGTGGAGAGACAGCTTTGTCAGGATTTTTGTCAGGGTTTCAGAGCTAACAATGTAAAACTGTTATATTTCAACTGAAATTTCACCATAAATGCATTGATCAGAAAAGAATTCACTGATTTGAACACCCATTCTCCTCAGTTGTTCTGGTCATCTCTGACTCTCAGACAACACTTCCTGCTGTCAAAGTTTTGATTATGCTTTTAGAGATAGCAAATGCAAAGTAATGGTAACATTTTAACACCAGCGCTTCATACATTTATTGCATTTCACTGGAGCCTATGCTGACAGAGGTCATCATGAGGAGTAAGCTAATTTAAAATCTTAGCATTTCAAGTATCAGTGCATGGTTCTCAGTGAAAATCTCATCAAAGTTGAATATTTTTATAAAGCAATTGCCAAGTGAGTTAGCCATAAACATTTTGGTTCAGTGTATAGCGCAAGTCTATTTTGCATAGTCTAGGAGACATAAATTTGATAGGATACATACCCCTTTTGCCATTCCTTTTGTCATAGGGATTTAAGTATTCATATTGCAAAACTTAATAGTGGCCTTATCAATAATCTTTTTTCTAGCATATTTTTACTTGCATGTTGAATCCTTAAATTCTTATTATATGCATAACATGCAGTTCATGCATTGTATGCCACTGTAAATCTTAATTTACTCCTCATTTCTCTAGGTGAAGTTTTGCTAATTAGGTAATTGATTATTCTGTATGAAAAGCAGCAACATTCTTTGAGATTAGTTGAGTTTCTCTCATAACTTCATGGATAATTTCCATAATATTCTATATCTATTTAAGATTAATTAAAAATGAAATAACAATATTCATTCTACAATATAATTCCCATATCGATCCTATATTGGCCATGGAGATTCATCTTCTCCGGTCTAAAGGCACTACTTCTCTACTTACATATGGAGAAGTTCTTCTTGGTTTGGTTTGGTTTGGTTTTCACTGGTCTCTAATAAACATCATTACTTATTCTAGAACAACCTATTTATGTTCTTTAATAGAAAGCATTGAATTGTTCAATGCAGTAATTCGATATTAACTCCTAAATTTTCTGGTTGCAAAAAACAGAAAAGAATAGACAATTATGTTTCTTTACTTAAGGCTAATGGAGTATTGAATATTGTGGAAAGCATCGTGTAGCTAAATTATATGTTTCTTAATATCTTTTTTTTTTTTTAATATTCAACAAGTTAACAATGACCAAAAGCAATGACTGAAACTGCTCATTTTGTGGATCTATATCAGTTATTTATGATTCTTCTTAACAGATATCTGCAGTATAGTTATCATGTTTTTCTTTTCATTATTGCTCTCAGTAGAGAAGATAAGGACTACAAAAGCATGAAGATTTTTTTTCCAATTAAGGATTTAATTATGCTTTATAGCAGGAAGTTTATATTGTCATTGTCCTGAGTTTTATCTGTATGAATAAACTGTAAATTCCAAAGACATTAGTTCAAACATTTTTTTTCTTTTAATATAATTTTATATAAAATTGCACATGCCGAATATGTTTTTAAGAACAGGAATTTCAAACTACATTATTAGTTCAATATCTAATTTCTTTTCTTAGTTTAATATCTGATTTCCTTTCCTTTCCTTTCCTTTCCTTTCCTTTCCTTTCCTTTCCTTTCCTTTCCTTTCCTTTCCTTTCCTTTCCTTTCCTTTCCTTTCCTTTCCTCTCTTTTCCTTTCCTTTCCTTTCCTTTTTTTTCTTTTTGTTCCTTTTCATTTCTTTCCTTTTCATTTCATTTCTTTTTCTTTTTCTTTTTGCATATTTACATTATAATGTTACTGTAAAATTACGCTTGGTAATATTATTAATGATGCACAAAAATACTTTATAGAGAATATCAATGTGTATGCTTTGTAAGTTTCTCACAATTTGTTAGCTTTCACCTTTCGTATATTATAAAAATAAATAATTGTACATGATTCTTTAAATAGTAATTTTTATTCACCCAAATTCTTACATGAAGTGATCAGTTACATTAGCAAGTTTTCAAACATGTGCGAGTTGATAATATAGTGAAGTAGTGGCATTACTGAATTACACAATATTTCCCGATTGCCCTATGTACTGATGTTTAGTTGCTTATCAGTCCTGGCTTCACAACTAATTAGAGTGGAATGCTTACAGTAGGCAAAGAGAGTAACAGAACTGCTTACACTTAATGTTAAACATATTCATATCTTCCTGGGTAGCTGCAATGAAGAATTTATTCATTTCTCTTTTTGACAACCATGAAAAAGCATACAGTGTTTTGTCAATTTATTGCAATTTATGTGTTTTATTGCAATCAAGAATTTGAAATATTTCTGTTATAATGCTAGAGATACTGTGTTAAAAATAACAGATCAGGTGAAATTTGATGTAAATATTGCACAAATATTTTACTCTGTGCATGAGTGTATACATGAATGGAAAAGTAGCATCAGACCTGTGAAGAATCAAGTGCAAATAAATACAAATTTCTGGTTTGCACTGTTTTTCCCGTGTTTTGCACTTGGTTTGGTATTGGCCAGCATTCCCTGGAATAGATGCTGGGAAAGTAAAGTGTGTGTGCTCCCAATTTCAGTCAGGTACGCTATGGTCAGTAGTAAGACTGGAGGTAGGAATGAATGGATCTGAATCAGTAAATAGAAGAAATGTAGGGGAGACTTCATATTGAGACTGCAGATTGTTAGGAAACATTTGTTGCCACCCTGATTATTTCTTTCCCTTTTCTTTTCTTGGGAAAGGGAATTTTCCTCCCTTTATAACAATTTTTCCAGAATATTATGGTACTTGGTTGTCCACAGACAAGCTGCTCGTACCCAAGAGCTTCCTAAAACATTGGTATAGTGTGCCTATATACATTGTACACAGAAGCTCTATGTGAATTAGAATCAGATTCTATATTACTTAGAATGTCTACGCTTCTCAATTTTTCACAGCTATAGGTTTGGACTCTTGTCCTGAACCACAGACCCCAAGCAATGGAATCAAAATTGGAGACAGATACATGGTTGGAGATGTGGTGTCCTTCCAGTGTGACCAGGGCTATTCCCTTCAGGTGAGCCAAGTTTCCAATATCAAATGGTATCTTTTAGTTCTTTAATATGGTTATGTTTGAGTATGTCAGTATCAAAGGGATGCTGAAAACCTTAGGAGCTATGAATACATAAGTTTGAAGGACCGATTGATTTTTCTACAACATATTAGATTGGCAGCCATCAAAATATTTTATCAAAAGTCTGCGGCTCTGTGCTTCTTCTGCATTAGTGATTATAGGTTATCTGTTATTGATGACATCTTTGGTGTTCATAGTTGAGCTATCAAGTGTTGGCAGATTAAGTTAAATCACTTGATGAACAATATCAAAAGTGGACAGGAGGAAAAAAGTGAAGAGGAGGAATAAGAACAAACAAACGGGTAGGAAGCCATTGTTTTTCTCTGTAAATCAGACAGTGTCAGTTATTTTCTTTCAGATATTTCTTTGTTGTTGTTGTTGGTGGTGGTTGATTTGTTCTTGTTTTTGTTTTTAATCCAAAAAGGTTCTCTAACATGTCTGGGTTTTGCAAAGCAACTTTGCTATGATACTGCCTTAGCAAAAAGTATAACTAGAGGCAGTGCAGTGATCATAAACTGATTAATTTGCCTCTTTGGCTTAACTAGCATATATAACCAGTAGGAATTTGTGTGCCTACAGGAAAGATCTTAGAAATCTTTTCAAAGATTTCTATAGTTATAGTGAAGAACCAAATAAAAAACTGAGTATTGTTTACACTTGAGACACTCCCTGAAAGTACTAAGGTTTCAACTGATAAGTTATTCTTTTCAACAACTGTTTTTTTTCTCATTTTTTGTTTTTTTTTTTCACATGTGACTCCGCAGTCAATAGTCTCCCCTTTAGCTCTTTGAGAGCACAAGAGAGAAAACAATCCCATTACCTATACATAGTATGTCCCCATTTTAGCTAGTAAAAGTAAAAATCTTAAAGGGAGAAAATGTTTTGTTTTTGTTATATAACAATGCATGCTTAACTGCTAATGGAGTTGTTGATACCTTTGGAGTAAAATAATAAAAGGATAACTTACCTGTTTTTGTTTCTTCATTAACTTCAATCTGGCCTTTAACACATGTTGATGGGTGTCATACTCTAACCCCCGAAGTGAAGTTTAACAGCACTAATCATTTCAAACATATATTTTATATAATTCTGTGAAGACCTAAACACTAGGATAATATGTACAGCATCAAAAAAAAAAAAAATTGAATTAACTTTTTTGGACCAAAAATTTTTAAAGAGCTGCAGCTCTTGTTGTGTAATAGAAATGAAATAAACTTGTTTGCTTCCAGATCTCAACTGATATCTGGATTTGGGACTTGTATCCCAGTTTCCCCTTCAATATAGAGTTCCTAGTCAGGCTTCCAGCCTTCTAGCATTTCAAGAATAACTTAAATGTTCTGTGATTTCAGCTGTGAAAATGACTATTGAAATCTAATTCTTATGTTGCTTGACTGTAGTATGTCAGTCTTGGGAACAACCAGTCCATTTTGTTGGTGGTGGTGGTCGTGGTTTGTTTCTTTGTTTTATTTTCATGCTTAAATACAAATGTTTGAGCAGGCAAGCCACAGTACATGCCTGAAATAAAGGAAATACAGAGAACGCTGGAGCATAGACCATGCAAACACACATGAAAAACCTCTTCCCTCCATGTTTTTCTGGCACATACAGCACGACTTTGCCTCTTCATTTTATGTATTTATTTATTAATTTTCTTCTAGCAATGAGTGGATATGCCTACTTGCACCTATGGAGAAAGAGTGTTTGTTTTTCTTCTAGGAGAGAAAAAGAATGGTTCGCACATTAATAAATAAATTATTTACAATTACCCTGGATGCTTTACAGATACTTGATTCCCTCAAATGCTACAGGCTCTGAACTGATAGGGAGATTTAACATGAAAAAACATTTTTCTCTTTTTATATGAAGGTTGAACAAACAGGCTAAAAAGCTACTGTTTTTTGTTGTTGTTGTTTGTTTGTTTGTTTGTTTTTCTACCAGGTCATCTTAATGTGTATACTGTATGGTTTTGCAAGGTGTCCCAAGTACAGCTTTCTCTTAAGAATTTTCATTTCATTCATTGTTCCTGGAATGAATGCAGTGGCTCACTCTGGTGGATCTTGGAACTAATCTGTAACAGATTGCCTTGAAATCGTAACACCTAATCCGTTGTAAAGTGGCACTCTGTTGTAAAGAGTTTCCTTAAATCTCTCAGCTTTTTGCTACTTAAGCTACCTATTTCAGGGTTGAGGGTAAAGACTCAATTTAGAATAGGTATTATGAATTTAAGATGTAAAGCCAGTAGTGTGTAACATATATAGCTAGTTATCGCATGTCATGTTCCGCAAATGATGCAAATCAATTCTGTGTAAACATCACTTCAATGAGACCTTTTGTTTCTAGACCCTTGGTTTATACAAAATCTGGTATTATAAAATTCATCTGGAGACTGTTGGAAATAATATTAAAGGAATAAATACAATTTTCTAGTAGGCTAACAGTCACATAGTTAAGATTACAGTCTTCTCTCTTGTACTGAAGGTATGATACAATTCACAGAGTGTACAGTCTCCTTTTTATATCTTTTTTATATATTCTGATGATTTTTGAACTATTAAATTAATTTTGTTGGGATTCTAATGACATAGCATATATTGTATAATTTTTATTATATGAATTAGCAAATGTTTTGTCATTTTAGGGACATTCACATATCACCTGTATGCCTGGACCAGTAAGAAGGTGGAACTACCCAATTCCAATATGTTTAGGTATGTTCATCATACATAAACTTTCTTAAACATGCAAGAATGAGAAATCCAGAGAACTCAAAAGTAAGAGATGTGTAGGGGAAGAAATAGGGAGAAATGAACAAAAAAAAAAATTAAAAGTGAAAAAGATCAGATTAAGCTGAAGATTTTCAAAGTATACTGCACATATTTTGGCAAAGCTTTTCTGAAATGCACAGTAAGAAGAAGAAAGAATGAGATATGTTCCAGTCAGAATCTCTGTATTAGTGATGAGACCTCAGAGACCCTTACTAATGTAGTTAATTTATTTATGAATCATTTCTACAGTAGACTGATGAGTACTACAGAAAATACTAAAATAGAAATATCATTACATTATCATCTCTGATGAACTCAACATAAGGCATGTCTGCTCTACTTAACAAAATACATTATCTTTCAAATTAAGCTATATAGATGACTATATTAATATTATTGGAAGAAGCACTGGAAGCCTGCCAGAAGCCTAAATGAAATATATGAAATGCATTAAAATATATTCTCTTTAAATGATGAATAAATATGAGTAAATGATGAATAAATATGAGTGATGTAAAAGTCTTTTTGCATTCTCTTTCACTGAATAGAAATGGCTTTTTTGGGGGGTTGCCTAATAATAAAACTTATCTCTATTTGTAATCTTGAATGTATAGAAAGCAAGATGCTACAGATCTCATTAAAAAATTTATACTTTGCTTTTTTTAGAACCAGATTATTTATCCTCTTGACCTGCTCCACATAATCCTGTTCTTAATCCTGTGAGGTGTTAAACAATTCCTATGAG
>VXAL01018531.1:46587-65885 GCA_013399475.1 Chauna torquata
CTCATATTTATTTTATTTTATATGTATATATAAAACATTATTTTTATATTAAATGAGAGAGATCACATTATTTACCACTGAAATGCAACTATCTCTGGGTAGAGTTCAGTAATTGTTTTTTCCAGGTGTGACACAAAAAGCATTTATTTTTAGATAAAAACAAATACTAGTTTATGTAATTGAAAACAGGACTCCACACAGGACTGCCTAAAAATTAAACCATATGTCTGAGCATTGTCCAAATGCTTCTTAAACTCTGACAGGCTTGATGCCATGACCACTCCCCTGGGGAGCCTGTTCCAGTGCCTGAGCACCCTCTCAGTGAAGAACCTTTTCCTAATGTCCAACCTGAGCCTCCCCTGATGCAGCTTCATGCCGTTCCCTTGGGTCTTATCGCAGTTCACCAGAGAGAAGAGATCAGCACCTCCACTCCCACTCATGAGAAAGCTGTAGACGTGATAAAGTCTCCCCTCAGTCTTCTCTAGACTGAACAAAACAAGTGACCTCAGCCAGTCCTCATAACTCTTGACCTCTAGACCTTTCACCATCTTTGTAGCCCTTCTTTGGACACTGTCCAATACTTTTATGTCCTTCTTATATTGAGGCACCCAAAACTGCACACAGTACTCAAGGTGAGGCCGCACCAGCACAGAGTAGAGGGGGACAATGACTTCCCTTGACCAGCTAGGGATGTTGTGCTTAATGCAGCCCAGGATACAGTTGGCCCTTTTGGCTGCCAGGGCACACTGTTGACTTCAAATTGATATTCAATTTGCTGTCGACCAGAACCCCCAGACCCCTTTTCACAAGGCTGCTCTCCAGCTTTTCATCTCCAAGTCTGTACGTATAGCCAGGGTTGCCCCTTCCCAGGTGCAGAANTGGGGAACCCCACTAGTGGCTGGCCGCCAGCCTGATGTAACCCCATTTACTATAACCCTTTGAGCCTGATCCATTAGCCAAATGTTCACCCATTGTATTATGTATTTGTCTAGCTGTATGCTGGACATTTTGTCCAGAAGGATACTGTGAGAAACCATATTGAAGGCTTGAAATCCAAAAAGATTACATTGACGGGCTTCCCTTGGTCAATTAGCTGGGAAACCTTGTCATAAAATGAAATTAAGTTAGTTAAACAGGACTTTCCCATCTTGAACCCATGCTGGCTGTGACCAATGACTCTGTTGCCTTTCAAATGTTTTTCAATAATAAATACCTGAACATCCCCAAAGTAGCATATAATTATAAATAACTTGCAGTTCAATGCCTTAGATTGGGTTTGTATTACCTTGTTAACGTTTTAGGATTAGTAATGTACAAGAAGAAAGAATGTTTCACACTGAATCCCGTGGACTGCACCTGGGAGCATACTACAAGCATTTCCACTGGTTACATTATTTTCTGATATTATCAGTGTAAAATGTACATACTTTATTTTCCCCTGGTATTGATACCAATGACTTTTATTTGCTGACAATGTTTTTCAGGTGTCCATTTGCAATTTGTGAATTTCTCAACGGAGACCATACATGATTACTTAGAAGTTAGAAGTGGATCTACAGAAACTAGCACCGTTATTGGGAGACTAAGTGGTCCTCAGCTACCAGCCTCTCTGTTCAGCACAACTCATGAAACTAGCTTATACTTTCACAGCGACTACTCACAGAACAAACAAGGATTTCATATAGTGTATCAAGGTAAGAGTTTGATATTCTTTTGTGAAAACAAGGTGGTTGTTGAAGACTATTTCTTGTCTTGCCATTCCTAAAAGAAAAACATGAAATAAAATATTTTTTATGTTTCAAACTTGTTACGCATTGTGATCAAACAGGAGAATCCAGAAAATTACAATGAAAAAGAAAAAAATAATTGTGTATTCTCTTTAAAAAGCAGTTCAAATGTAGGCAGACAGATAATTCCTCATATCTGAATTTGGTTGGCATATTAATTTACATTGCATGGGTTTACAAAATAAGCATTTCTATTGTTTGACCTTTACAATCATATGGGAATTTCAATTCTATATTGGGTTCGAGAACAGAAAGTTCTAAATATTGTTTTAGAGCACTTGATCCATATAGGCTGGTATAGAGTAATGCTAACTTCGAAAGCTCCAAATCCATTTTATTTCCTAGTTGGTAATTTCCCTGGAATGTTCTTGTTCTGTTATACCCAAATAGGCCATGCTGAGCTGGTGAAGACTGCAAAATCATAATAGCAGCTTTATTTAAAAAGAAATCAGATCACCACTGTTCACAGAAAAAAAAGGTCAAATGTATATTTTAAACTATACACGCCCTGTGATGTAATGTAAAAGGATGATTGCAAGAGATTTTACTTTATAGCATTTCCTTACTCTTTCAAGAATAACAAGTCCGAATTGACTTGAACTCTATGTAACCTTCTGGAAGTGAGCCACTGCAAAAAGTGTTAGCTTTTAAAGCAAAAATCAATTTGTCACCTAAACTGCCTGGTAAGATTTTTTTCACTTGTGTATGGAATATGATATAATTTGTAGCCATAAGGGAACTTAAAAATCTACCGCTAAGAAGGTAAAAAATTAAGTGTGCGTACTGTTACTGCTATTAACAGTAATCATTTTGGAGATGCTGTTATTTGTGAGCAAAGGATTCCAGTAAAGTTTCTATCAGTGTTTTTAACCACACAAGAGAGAACTGTTTGTATAAACATATACAATCTGAAACGTTCTGATTTTGCAGATTTTACAAAGCATATATGTTCCCAATTCTTTAATAAGAAGCCAATGTTTCAAATCTTGGAAAAGGTCACCAATATGTGTGAAAGTGGCTTATTTTCAAATCTTACTTATTCACTATAAAATCTTTGATATTCATAATTCATTACAGAGCCTTTTAGTTCTTCTGAGAAAACCCGGTAAAATTACAGACAAGTTTATTTTTCCTCTTCCTTAAACATAAGAATGTATAAACGGAAAAACCCTATTGTATCAGACAAATACTCCATCTAGCTCAGTATGATATCCCCAGCTGGCAAAAAGAAAAGCTAGAAAGAAGCACACAAGCCTAGCTAGTTTCTGTGATTTTTTGCTTTTGTACTCTCCCAGCATCCACAGATGTTGTGAGACTCCTAATTCCGTTACTGGGGGATTTGACAGCACTTTTGCATTCAGCCTTATCATTATCTTTGTAGTTTTCTTTGGTCTTATTCACACCCAAATTCTTTTACAGAGCTCTGCTGTGTCTTTACCAAAAAAAAAAAAAACATGTTTAGCCCTGTGCTCTGTGAAGCTATTCCTATTATAAGGTGTATCATGTTACCAGGTATATGTCAGACTCACTGACCTGTATCTATCTATCTGCCTTATCTGTTTAGTGTAATACTTTTGTATTTACTTCAAATTGATCTGGTGCTTTTGACCTGCGTAGTACAAGCATTGTACCTTGTTTGGAAATCTCTACACCATCTTTAAGTAAAGACTAAAAGTCTTTAGCCAGTAAAGGCTAAATTTACTGAGTTTCTCTTGCTATGGCATCCTAATCCAGAAAAGTCCCTTTTGCACATTTGTCATCAAATGATCCCACCAATTCTCCAGCTGATTTCCTGCCTCTGACATTGTTAAATACTTTTTTGTTGTTGTTGGCAGCCAAGATATCTTCTGCAAGACGTTTTTCAAATTATTTTTGCTGTCTTTATTTTCTGTTTAAATTTGACCTGGTATGTTTTATTACTTTTTGAAAAGACAGATTTTCATTATTGAAAAGCCGACCTTTTCCCTGTTGTAATTTCTTTAACTTTCCTACTGAGTCACATGGGCATTCTTCTGAACCACTACATTGGTTTTGTTCTGTTTTGTTTTGTTTTGTTGTGTTTGAATTGTAGATCATGTTTAACCTGTTCTTTGAAAGTAATAACAATTAGCAGAGTCCAATCTACATTACCTCATTTTTGTACATTCCCTTACTGGAAAATTGAATATCCCTGTTCTTGGTCTATTTGATATTCAAACTGCATTATGACTGCTGTTATGGACCACCTCTCCCATGAATACTGCTCAAACTAAGGCTTGAGTACCAAGCTGGTTCAAATCTAAAAAAATATCTTTTCTTGTGGACTTTCAAACTGCTTGTTCTAGGGAAAAATTATTTCCTGCATTCAAAATTTTATTTCTTCAGGTCATCCCAGTGATGTATTGATCCAATCCATTCATATATGTTTGGGTATTCCATTACTGCTATCTGTCATATTTGCATCTTCTCTAATCTTAGTTAAAATTTCCTGTTCTCTGTCATTTTCCTCTTTAGAAGTTTGTAGAAGCAGCTCAGCACTATATTTATGTTTATGGAGTTTTAATTTCCACCTATAACTGTTCTGCAGTGCTGCTTTTTTTCTGGTAATATTTTTCCACTATTAAGCAATTACAGTTCTTAAATAACAGTGCCACTTTCCCACGTGAAAGCTTCTGCCTTCTCAGTCTCAGGCATCCTGCAACACCTGGCAGCATTGCATCTTGCTGCTTTCTGCCATGCTTTGCACATCAGAGCTGTTGGTTTGTTCAAGCATTCTAGCTCCCACATCTTGTGTTTTAGGCTTCCATATTGGTGTAACAATGCTTCTTAGTTTGGCCCTCATTCTGTTCCTTAATACTGTATTCATTACTCAATGTGCAGTGTAGGCTACCTGATTTCCTTTTCCTATTTATTGCAGTTCTGCTGTTCATCTTTATCCTGCCCTTTTTTAGAAGTGCATTGACTGTTAGCCTCGTCCCTCCCATGGCAACACATCAGTCTTCCATACCTGTTAGTTTTTCCCATACTTCTAGTTTAAAGACTCTTCTACCACTTTCTTAATTTTCATTGTCAGCAGCCTGGATCCGTTTTGATTAAGGTATACTTAATGATACACTTGGAAGCAATTTGTAGTCAGTGGCCTGTGTTTTTGGAGATCTAAGTGGAAGAAACGTCTATTTTCCTTCTACTCTTTTCTAGTGCATTACTCCTATATTTATTAAAATCAAAAGAGGTTAGTCTCATTTTTGCCTTCACAGGGACTCCATTCAAAAACCTGTAGGGTAGGTTGTTGGGGTTATTCTTGTTTGTTTATGTTTTCAATGTGTAAAGGACATAAGATCATTTAAACTTTGGTCGTAACAGTATGTTTTCCTTCTGAGGTTTGGAATTGTAAATAAATTTTTATGCATATTTCCAGAATTGCTGTGGGAATGTTTCACTATGCTTCTCCTGGTGTAGAACCAATGATTCTGATTGTCACTGTGCTGGAACTTAAGATATGTGGGATGTCCATGATTTTTTAATTTTATTCTAATGAAAAGCTTTTTTTTTTTTTTTTTTTTAAGTCTAAAGTGAACAAAGTTAATATTTTATTTATTTTCCCCATTACTGTTATTTATTTCAGCATATCAACTACAAAGCTGTCCTGACCCTCAACCATTTCGGAATGGTTTTGTTATTGGGACTGATTTTACTGTGGGACAAACTATTTCATTTGAGTGTTTTCCTGGCTATACATTAATTGGAAATTCTGCTCTGACTTGTCTTCATGGTGTTAGCCGTAACTGGAATCATCCTCTCCCCAGATGTGAAGGTACGTTCTGAGAAACATAAGAACCCTTCATTATTTGTAACTCCTCCGAAGGACTCATCACTGAAATTGTTTCAGCTCTTAGAGGTCTGTATTTTTATATTTTAGTCTTTGCAGAGCAAGTATTCAATTTAGTACGTGAAACTTTTTGGGGAGGAGCTGAAATGTTTCATGGAAGTATGAAATTTCTGAAAACTTATCTGATAAAATGAGTTCATTTTTGGAAGGTTAGGCTTAAGGTCTGGAATGTGGAGACCTGTGCTTCTTTTGTATCTAGGTGGTGCTACAGAGTGCTCTGCACTGAATCAAATGAAAAAGGAGTCAAAAAGTGAATTTCCCAACTCTAGATACTTATATTCTGTCTTATAAGTTGGAAAGAAATGCCAAAGATGGTATAAACTGCAGCTGTCCTCCAGTCAGTGCTGTCTGAAATTCTTTCTACATATATTTTTTGTGAATGAGATTTTTTTTTATTATATTTTTTAACCTCTTACATTTTCTTTTTGCACTGATTTCCTTGCAATAGGTAAGCAGATTCAAGGAACTGTGACTTGCACATAGCTGAAATTTTAAGGAATGTGTATGATGGTTCTGTGGAGGTATATTTTATCCCTAGCTATGGTGAAAGGAACCTGTACCTAAAGCAGCAGGCCAAAGAAGGTCAGTTGTCTAGTGTCATCAAACTCTGAAACAGACAAGGATGGATGTTGAGGTAGGACAGAAATCTTGAGAAGTATCTGTGCACCACAAAATTTATTTGTGAAACTGAGGGCTGACTTTTTTTCCATATGAAATAGCTACTTTCTAGATGCCCCAGGTTTGTCTTATTTGTGACAACGTTCAGTCGGCAGTGTTAGATTCCTGAAAAAGCACAGACACAGTGAAGATATTCAAATATCTTCACATTCAAAACTGCCATCATGAAATCCTACACTCCTGGGACCACAAGATCTGAACGCATAAGTTATTGACTGTAAAGTTCTCTATATGCCTAAACACAGGTTTCCACAAAGATGAGATCTGTACAAGGTGTTAAGCACCCACCTTCATATGCCATAAAGAGTCCTCACAGTTTCAGGAGGGCTACTCAAATTAAAGGCCTAACTTCCCCCTATATTGAATGGAAAAAGCTCAGCATTAAGAATGGGATTGTCAATACTGAGCATGCAAAAGGAATGCCTGCAAAATCATCATCATCATCACCTTCATAGAATCACAGAATATCCTGGGTTGGAAGGGACCCACAAGGATCATCGAGTCCAACTCCTGGCTCCACACAGGACTACCCAAAAAACAGACCATATGTCTGAGAGCGTTGTTGAAACACTTCTTAAACTCTGACAGGCTCGGTGCTGTGACCACTTCCTTGGGGAGCCTGTTCCAGTGCCCGAACACCCTACCAGTGAGGAACTTTTTCCTAACATCCAGCCTGAACCTCCCCTGTCACAGGTCCTTGCCGTTCCCTCAGGTCCTGTCACTGTCACCAGAGAGAAGACATCAGCGCCTGCCCCTCCGCTCTCCTTGTGAGGAAGCTGCAGGCCTCCATGAGGCCTCCCCTCAGTCTCCTCTTCTCTAGACTGAATAATACTTCTTTTCTGGATTTCTACAATGTATTCTGAATCACCTACCTAAATTTAGCTATTTAAATTAGAAGCCTCATTACTCAAAAATTCTTCTGGAGTCAGTGAGCCATAGGCATTTCTGGGAGATGTGGTAGCTAAATTAAGACCTATCTGATACTGAATTGAGAGGGAGAAACCTTATCATGTAAAAAGAGATATGACACCTACACAGACTGTCTTTTGAAAGGGTAAGAAGTTAATTCATCACAAATGAATTTCAACCTTCATTTTCTGGATCCTGAGGGAATAGTAATGGTTAATGTTTTAACTGCTAAACAGCTTAGCTTTTCCCTATTAGTTAGCTCCGGCTGTATTTTCCGTGCCTCAGAACTGAGACACAAATCACTTCCTGAATGGAGTGACTCTGTTTCTTCGACTAACCATACCAGAACCGGCAATTCTAAGATAGCCCAAGGAGTATTGCTGTTCTGGGTGTCACCTCTGATGAACTTCCTGGGTTCTTTGTTTCTGCTTAACGTGATAAGAAAAGATGCAGATAAAAGATCAAACTAGTCGATAATGGGGTTCTAATGTGTGCTGCATGATTACAGACTACCAACATTACTTAGCTCCTAGAGAAATTTCTAAAGTTACATGTTTTTTACTGTGCAAATACTTACTGCAGTATTTTAGTAAAGTTTTTGACAGTTTTATATGTTACTGATATATATATTTTTTTCATTGTTGGTGAAGGAAAAAGATAATTAGATGTCTTCTAGTTGTTTTGATTTGAGGTAAAGACCTTGTGTTCAAAATCATAAAAATGAAGTGGGCTTTTTTGTATATGACTAATAGCAGAGATGTTCAGTAAGTTTTAAATTTATGTTTGCTTTACTATCTTTATTGTAAAGCTGCATATGCAAAGGCTTGTATAATGTCTCAGACTTCTTGAAGCAGACCATCTGAATCAACTATCACTAAACATGCTTCCTGTTTGAACAGCTTTGTTCATCCTCATTCCCCCCAAATTCCTGTAGCCTGTGGTCAGCACCAGCTAACCCTCTTTGACCCCTCTTGTCTCTCTCACTTTCATCCTCTTGGTATCTGCTCCCTGTTCCCTCTCCTCTTCCAAGAAATCTCATTGCTGACAGTCATCAGCCCATGTCTTCACTCCCCTGAGATCTGACTGCAAAATCAATTTTGTCAGCACTGCTCAAAAAACCTTCAGACTTTGAAGTTAAAAGCTGAATAAGATTAGTATACCAACTGTTAAGTCTGGATGGGTGAGATGTGACTCTGAAAGTCTCCTTACCCTACAGTTCAGCATCAAAGTGGATATATGTAAGCCATAACACATGCTTCACCTGAATACAAACAATGCTCAATTACTCTATGACAATGTATTGTGTTTATGTGGCAATGCTTTGGTAGCCAAGGGGCTACAGGGGTGGCCAGAAGAGTCCAGAAGCTTCCCCATGTTAGATAAAAGCCAGTTCCAGACAGCTCAAAAAGGAACCCACCACTGGCCAAAGCTGAGACAATAAGCAATGCTGGTTGCACCTCTGTGCAACAGCAGCTGAGAGAGAGAAGTGAGAAAATAGAGAGAAACAACCCCGAAGACACCAAGGTCAGTGAAGAAGGCTGGGGAGGAAATGCTCCAGGTGCTGGAGAAGTTCCCCTGCAGCCCATGGAGGAGCCCATAGTGGAGCAGGTGGACATGGCCTGAAGGAGGCTGAAGCCCGTGGAGAGCCCCCACAGGAACAGACACCAGGCTGGAACTGCAGCCTGTGAAGTAGAGCCCATGGTGGAGCAAGTGATCTGGCAGGAGGTGCAGCCTGTGCTGCACCTCATGCTGGAGCAGTCTGTTCCTGAAGGACTACACCCTGTGCTACAAACCCATATTGGAGCAGTTCTTGAAGAACTGCAGTTTGTCAGAAGCTCATGATGGATCAGTTCAGGAAGCAGAAAGCATCAGGGGAATAGAGCGAAGGTGAAGGAGTGGCAGATGACAAAGTGTTATGGACTGACTGCAACCCCCATTTCCCGTTTCCCTGTGCCGCTTTGGGGGGAGAAGGTAGAAGAGGGTGGCTGAGGGGGCAAGGGGGAGTTGTTTTTTGATGGCTTTTAGTTCTAACTTCTCTAGTCTGTTATCAGTAGGCAATAAATTACATTAATCTCCTTTATGCTGAGTCTGTTTTTTCCCGTGATGGTAATTGGTGCATAAAACCTCTGTCCTTACCTAAACCCATGAGCTTTTCTTTCATCTTATTTTCTCCCTGTGTTCTGCTGAAGACGGGGAGTGAGAGAGCGGCGTGGTAGAGCTTCACTACCTATGTGTGGAACTGCCACTGGCAAATCTTTATTTCCAAAAACTTGTTCTTTGGTTAGAGGTTCCTAAGCATATTTTAGGGAATCTGGGTTACCATTCCATGTCTTTTTGGGGTGGGGAGGAATGTATGTAAAATAAAGCAAATTATACAGTTTTAGGCATTGCTCAGTTTTCCAGAACTAGGCTTCTATAACATAAATAGTTTTCCTGAAATGCATGGTTAGGAAAGTCCACAAGCTGTATGGTTAGTCTTGCACTGTATGATGTCTAAAATTAGTGTATTTCAGTAAGAATTTCAGAAAGGATTTACTTTGTCTACCAGAATTTATCTCAGGAAATGCAAAATTGTTTTTCATAATGTGACATAATATTTTCATTTTCAAATTCTCCTCTAATCTTTTCCCACACATCCTCAGTCAGCTTAGCATTATCTCTTCTTTAACCTGATAATTTTGGTTGGCTACCTTCTTGTGACAATAAAGAAAAAAATTCATGTGTTTTGCTGCTAATTTGTAGCTGGCATTTACACAAAGCTGCAACAAATTGCTTTCGCTTGTGTGGGGAATAATTTAACCCAAAGTCTAAGTATTACTTTAGTTCCAGATCTGATAGTATTTGGGACTTTTATTTTTTTATTACTTTTTTTTTTCTTTTTCATTTGACCAATAACATGAAAAATAGACCTTTAACTCTCTGCAAAGAGCTCAGTAAAATCTGTTTGCTATAGACTGCATTGGTGTTTTTCATAATCCAGTTACAGTGTACCAAATGTGTTTAAAAATATGGCTTTCACATGATCTAAAAAGAATGCAAAAAGTGGCTAATGTCTTTGAAAACAAATACCTTTTCTATAGCTCTCTGTGGAGGAAATGTAACTGCAATGAATGGCACCATATACTCTCCAGGATACCCTGACGAGTACCCAAACTTTCAAGACTGCTTCTGGCTTGTAAGAGTACCACCTGGGAATGGAATCTACATCAATTTCACAGTTCTCCAAACAGAGCCAATATATGATTTCATAACTGTCTGGTAAGAAAATATTTTTGGCTTTTATTTAATCTTCATGTTACACTACACAACAAAGTATGAATCAAAGTGAGTATATTTGTGATTTATCTCTTGACACTGGTGTTCTATCTAGTGAAAATGAGTGATTTGTACTAATCCGTGTTTTCCAGAGTACCATTCCCTCTAGGTAACAGTGGACATAAAGTTGCATAGACCTTGTCACTAAGATTACAAAAAACTAGTGTGCCAATAATAGTGTGCCTTGTCAGTTTCTTGATCAAGAAGAGCGTACAGAAGTATGTTATGACAGGTTATCAAAGAGAAGTCATACTTAAGAAAAAAGTGATAATTAGCAGTTGCAATGATGTGTATTATGACATTTGAGTGTCAATACAAGGAACTACTGCAATACTTTCTTCATGTCTTCCAAGGTGGCTTCTTTTAAACTATTTAAGAGTACATAAAAGGTGACACTCTATTTGTATTTGGCTATGACAAAGAATTGAGCTAACTATAGCTATAAATAAATTATATTCTATATATACCTGAATCCATGCCTATCATGAATCTTTTCAGATATTGAAGCCCCCATTGTTCTTAGCTGTAAAGTTGGCAAAGGCAGGAGGCTGTAACTAAGAGGAACAACTCCTATAGATAGCATGAAACTGTTACCAGGAGTCTCTTAGATATTTCAACAGTGATTAAGACCTTTGGAAGCTTGCCTAAAACAGTAATTCACAGATTATTGTAGTCTTGTAATCTGAGTAGTGCAAAACAGTGATAGGCAATTTGGAATATTCATTTTTTTTTATATTTCTGTCACACAGAAATATTAATTTGGTTTCATGTAAATTCCTATATAACTCATTCCTACTTTCCTAAACATTAAACAAGTCTCTGTACACTGTTGTGATCATTTCTGTAGGTCCTAGTTATTATTCATCTTGAGTACTACAAACTGTCTTCTCCTGCATCACAGATATTTGATTGCTTTGCCTTAAAGTCTACCCAAAATTTCATCCAAATATAATAGTCCATATCATCTTGATAAAACTCAGATAATTTTGAATCCTGTTAATTCTTCCCCACTTGTTTTGTGTATCAGATTTAGGCTGACCTTCAGAATCTTTCCTGAATTTGGTTATGTCTTTGTGTGCATACAGACATCCTTTCTCTACTTCATCCACACAAATTAGAACACTGTTGTACACTTCCAGTACTCCTTCCATTTGGCTCTTCCTTTCTACCAAATGATTTCATGTGCTTTAAGTTATATTCCTGGCTATATTATAAGCTTAGTTCTTACAATAAATGTAATTGTGCATATCCCATGACAAAGGCAAAACCTCCGTTTCATTTCTTTATGTGTTCTTCGATGATTTTTTTAGTCATTTTCTATCCTGTCTCAATTAATAAAAATTTTAGGAGTATATCCTGAAGTTAAAACATCTATTATGCTCTTTATGTATATATCATGCATGTTGTTACTTATACGATTTAAATGTATTAAAAAGTACTTATATATGATGTATAAGCAGTATTCTATACATAATGGATATATAATTAAATAGGTTATGCCACTGCAGTGATATTATTTATTTACAGAACTGATCAGAAATTTTGACAGCAGTGTTTCCAGTGGAAAAAAAAAATACAATTTATTCACAATTCAAATGATTCTCCAAATCATACTGTTTTCCTGGAAAACTCCAAAGGGAGGGGAAAGGGGCAATATGCAAGAATTTGGATGAATGTACCACTGCAGAATTTTCAAAACAAACATATATTCATTTTATTTTGAAATTATTTTCAGTTAAAAAGATATTATGAATATAACGATTAGAAAATGTAAACTTGTATTATTTCATCAGTTTTGATCTAGAAGGAAGCTAATACTAAAATGTAATGCTCTTGCATTATGATTCTGTTCTCTGTTATGCCATTGTTTAGTACTAGCTTTGATTTATTTTTTCTATTGAAACAAGTATTTCATTCTTCCATAGGGTAGCAATGATCATACTGTGCAGGTATTGTCTAAATCATAATTCATAATAGAAAATAATACTGATCAATATACATGAACAAGGACTTGAGAAATTAAATAGTCAA
This sequence comes from Chauna torquata, assembly GCA_013399475.1. Classification (NCBI taxonomy): domain Eukaryota; kingdom Metazoa; phylum Chordata; class Aves; order Anseriformes; family Anhimidae; genus Chauna; species Chauna torquata. The sequence goes on from VXAL01018531.1 coordinate 59,176, forward strand.
CTTCATGTCATACTTAGTTTTGGTTAAAATATTTTTATGAATGTTTAACTGAGCCAAGAAAACGCAACCATTGATATAAACTGTGTGGTGCATCTCTCTCAGCAAGAAATTGATTAAGAAAACTCCACACTACTCATAAAAACAAACTTTATGTGAACACTTATATGTCCATATGTACTATGAATTATGAACTAGAAGTGACAACATTATAACATTTAATAGTAGGGGAAAAAAGCTAGGTTAAAAAAATTCTCTAATTAGAGAATTTCTAAAAGTAATGTCCTTAAAATAATAATTATAAATAAAATTTGCATTTATAAATGCACACATGCAGATTTCAAGTGGAATCTTTTGTGCAGCAGAGTATAAGCATTTTGTTTTTATTTTTAGAGAAGCCAATATTAATTCATTGTTTTTTTTTTAATTAAATAGTATTCATCTCTTCATTTTTCTAGTAATGACCAAATTCAAAAGATTGCAGGAGACGAGCAGTATTAGTTTCATTTCTTTTCTGATATCCACATTTGAAAGCATAGATATGGAAATATGAGCAGAGTTTATGATAGGATGATGAAGTATGGTCTCAAATTCAATCACTTTGAATTTACTGCAATTGTAATAAAAAATAAGAATATTACTTCCAAGAGGTGGTTGAAGGGAGGATCTTGCATTTGAATGAGCATTGAAATTTTGATGACCTTCCAAGATACTACCTGTTATACCACATATTGAATATAGAATGACTTTCAGCACTTAATGTCTGTTTCACCTGGTTTTAGATGACTCATGCCTTTTAGAGTAATCTAGATAAAATTTACTACTTTATATTTAATTGTGGAGAAACTACATTATTTGGACAAACAAGTCTTCTTGTTTCTGTTTTTCTTAGGGATGGACCAGACCAAACTTCTCCACAAATTGGACAATTTAGTGGGAACACTGCATTAGAATCAGTCTACAGCACTTCCAATCAGATTCTGATCAAGTTTCACAGTGACTTTACTACCAGTGGCTTCTTTGTACTTAGTTATCATGGTAAGTGTGACAAATTGCACTTTTTACTGTCTATACTGATTACTGCATTAATAGAATTATTTTTCTAAGAAGAGTTACTATTATTAACTTGAATGACCAGCACTAGGGTAATGCAAATATATGAAAAACTAATATGAATAATGAAAACAGAACATTTTCTCGAACAGTGTATTAAATGTACTAATAGTCAAGCAAAAACAGAATACATTGTGAAGAGACATAAGCAAAGATAGCATCAAGACCCTACAAGTTCAAGGTGTTCATCTTCCCACTGCTTACAGTGCTTCCAAAATTCCACACAATCTGAATGTTTGTGGGGAACATGCAATTTCTCTTAGATATTCAAGTATTTTGAAGACAATGCTCTTGTTATAGAGATGTCAAGATAGTCAACAATACTATGTAGTAACCATTAAACTGTCACTGAATTAAAAACTGACTGAAAGACTAAATGCATAAGTGTTAAAGCACCAAACTCTAGTTCTTTTTGTAGTCATTCACTCCTTCTGTAGTCAAATATCTCTTGCTTTCCTATTATTATAAGGGTACTTTTAGGTGCATTGTGAATACCTGTTGGATCGACTAGTCCAGGCAACATGGATGGACAAAAGTCTGTTTTCTGGATCCTGAACAGATTTGGGGTCTACAGGGCTTTCTTTTTGACATAATAAGGACCAAGGTGCATACAGATAAAAAGAACTGGGTGAATTAGAGGAACTTTATTGTAAACAAAACAAAGCAAAACAAACAAACAAACAACAACAAAGAGCCTAAATCCCACAATGAAAAAAAAAAAAAAACCAGCAATATAATTTGATTTTTTTTGTGGAGGATAGATTCTAGTAGGACTGAGCAGGGGGGTTCACAATTTTGATTCCAAATTTGAGCATCTAGATTGCATGTTGCAGTTTTTGAAGGACAAACTGACCCTTTACCTTCATAAATATATGAATTGATATATATATATTGATGTGTATGAATATATCAATATATAAGCAAACACATGGAAAAATACTCATACCTGATAATAAAGTCTCTAAAGAATTTAATTTCCTTTTACTTGTTTCTTTCTGTTATTATGCAAATTGTTATTTCAGAAGTGTGGGCCCTAATGTGTAATATAGATGCAAACTGAGTAGCACAAAGGATTATTCACGAAAAAAATTAAAACATTTTTTGGATTGATATTGTCAAGTTAAATAAATCTTTCTGTATCCTGGAGTCTATCATTCTTCATGTCAGCTCTATACAATTTACAGCAATAAAAGTGAGGCAGTGACTGGAATCAAATTTATTTAAAACAGATAATTTGGGGATTAAAATGAATTATATCCTTAAATGAGAGACATTTGAGATAAATTATGGGAATTGTATATTGAATCCATTTTTTAATTACATTGGTGATTATTTATTTTTAAGAATGCAAATAGGACAGCTGTTCCATGTTTGTTTGGTGTTTTCTTTTAAAAAAATTTATCCCAAGGCAGGATGTTAGCTTTCTGACTCACTGATTTAATTGGCACTTCATCATACAATATACAAAAGAGTAGAATAGGAAGATGTCAAATATGGGTGACTCAGTAGCAACAAAAGATATAAATATTTTGATCAAACTGGGCAAAATATAAATTTTTGTGAATGGCCTAAGTTTGACCCATTCAATTACTAAAGGATCCAAGACCAGGATGTAACAAATATAAATGAAGCTGAATCTTCATCTACCGTAAATGGATGATGTTTTCTTGCTATGAGAGATGCTATAAAACAATGCCAAATGAAAGTGCAATATCAGTGAAAACCAGGAAAATGTACTATCAGTGAAACTCATTGACCAACCTGAGTGTACACCTTAAAACATGGAAAACTACATTGTCAGTGCAAACTCTTTGGCATGATTTCTTTGGCTGTATTTCTGTGCTAATTGCATTCAAATTGAAGGGAATTTCATCCTTGTCTAAACACAAGTTTATCCTCCTAGGTTCTCTGTAAAAAAGCTAGATTGCTGCCTATTCTTCCTACTTGCTTTTTTTGTTTGTTCTGTTTTGTTTCATTTTTTAATAATTTGTTTCATCCAATTATTTTACCTGGCTGTTGCATACATATGTTAAAACTCAGAAAAGTATTTAAAGTGAGACTTCAAATTACAAGATTTAAAGCAAAATTAGTACTCCCTGACCCCGTCTGCAGGTGAGATAATCTGTCTCTGCTCCACAAGTATTTATTTACTGGGAAATTTCACATTCAAAATGCTTCTGAACATCAGTTATGCTACCTCTGGATAGAATATTTTGGATTCTAAAACTTGTCTTCATTACAGATAGCTTGAAGAGAGGAGGGGTTCAGCAGTAGAAACATATGGAGGATAACTTTTGTAAAAAAAAAAAATAATAATAAATGATTGAACAATAAAAAAATTTGCTTTTCAGATGTGATTACTTAAGTGAGAAAATTTGCAACTACTTCTAAGCTTCTTAGGTTATTTATGAGGAGAGTTTTACCATTAAAGTTAACTAATTAAGAATGCAAATCCAACTTCCAATTTTTCGTTAATTCTGAAAATTATGTTTCCATTATTTTCATTCTGTTGAAAGTTTCAAAGTAAGTGAGTAGATGTTTATTTTTATCCTGTTAATGTATTATCTCAGTTACATTTGCATGGCTATGTTAACTGTCTAAGTATGGGAATGTCAACTGTGCTGTATTCCTGTTATAGCCTATCAGCTTCGGGTCTGCCAGCCTCCATCAAACATCCCAAATGCTGAAATTCTAACTGAGGATGATGAATTCGAAATAGGTAATGTGAGAGAAAATAAAAGTAACATTTGTTTCAAAAAACAAACAAACAAACAAAGACATCTGTGCACAGATCTTTTTTCCAGCATGAAAATCATGCCTCAAATATGTTTTATTTGAAAATAAAATGTTTAAGAAGGCATTCCTCTTCCCTGTACTTCCTGAATCCTATCTGTCAGAGATCACATCTGCGTATCACAGTAACTCCTTTCCAAATAATTTAATTAAATATTTTTCATGTTTAATATAATACATTGTCTTATACTGAAATTAAAGAACATTTTAAGTCATGTATGCGTAAGTATACCTGTGTATATTGTTCATATATGTCCATATAGCTCATAGAATCATAGAATATCTTGAGTTGGAAGGGACTCACAAGGATCGAGTCCAACTCCTGGCTCAACACAAGACCACCCAAAAATCAAACCATATGTCTGAAAGCATTGTCCAAATGCTTCTTCAACTCTGATAGGCTTGGCGCTGTGACCACTTCCCTGGGGAGCCTGTTCCAGTGCCCAACCACCCTACAGGTGAGGAACTTTTTCCTAACATCCAGCCTGAACCTCCCCTGACAGAGCTTCATGCTCTTCCCTCAAGTCCTATCACTGGTCACCAGAGAGAAGAGATCAGCGCCTGTCTCTCCACTCACCTCGTGAGAGGGCTGTAGGCCACCACGAGGTCTCCGCTCAGTCTCCTCTTCTCTAGGCTAAACAATCCAAGTAACCTCAGCCACTCCTTGTACGTCTTGCCCTCTAGACCCTTCACCATCTTTGTACCCTTCCTTTGGACACTCTCTGATAGTTGTATATCCTTCTTATATTGTGGTGCACCAGAACTGCACACAGTACTTGAGGTGAGGCCACACCAGTGCAGAGTAGCTTGGGACAATCTCTTCCCTTGACTGGCTAGTGATGCTGTGTTTGATGCAGCCCAGGATACAGTTGGCCCTTTTGGCTGCCATGGCACACTGGTGACTCATAGTCAACCTGCTGTTGGGTAGAACCCCCAGATTCCTTTTTGCGAGGCTGCCCTCCAGCCTCTTGTCCTACATTCTGTACATATACCCAGGGTTGCTCCTTCCCAGGTGCAGAATCTGGCACTTGCTCTTGTTAAACCTGGTGATTGCCCAAATCTCTAATTTGTCAAGATCTCTCTGCAAGGCCTCTCTACCCTCGATGGAGTCAACTGCTCCTCCTAATTTATTGTCATCTGCAAACTTACTTAATATACCTTCAAGTCCTGTGTCCAAGTCATTTACGAAAACATTAGTTGTAGTAGATTAAAAAGATGAAATTAATTTCTAGGAAAAAAAGTGATGAAGTGTTATTTTTATTATCACTGATTCTATTAATTATAATTTTAATTGATTTATTTTCCATTTAAAATACTAGCAAGGTAGCAAATGAAAAACAAAACAAAACAAAACAAACCACAGAAAATGTGTAGACAAGGCTATATTCTGTACCAGAATTAAGGTTCTATGACTGAGGGGTAACACCAAATTGTAAAAACTAGGAGAATCAAAGGAGTTGACATTCTGACTTTCAAGACATGCTAATAATATGAAATATTAATATCAGAAATATGAATTACATGATCAGATATCAGATGTCTGACCAGCTAGTTTTGCTCAAGTTATGGCCGAAATATATATATATATATATATATGTATATATGTGTGTGTGTGTGTGTGTATATATATGTATATATATATTTCTTAATATATACTAACATTTCAGTTGTTATACTAGTAACAAACAAAAATACATTTTTTTCTTCTCTGCTCTGTAATCTAGGCCAATGAGAGCTACTGGGATGCACAAATTTTTATTTTTGTGACTTCATAAAACTATATGAATAATTTCTTAATTAAGAATATACATTTTCTTATTCCCACCATGCCAGATTTATATATCATCAGCTAAAATCCAGTTCCTATATATTTTTTTTTCCTCAAGATTGTATCAATTGCTGAATTGATATTATCTTTTTATTTGGTTCCATAATGACTACCCAATAAATTATATTGCCTAAAGCTTTGTGGACACATGGTTCACCCAGCATCAGTCAAAACCAGACAAACAATCCAACTAATATTGTGGTGGAAAACAACGATAGATAGAGCATAGTGTGCAATACAACATTCATTTACCACAACATTTCTTAGACTAATCAAAGTTGTTTATGCCAGAGGTCATTTAGCCCATTAAACATGGCAGCAAGAAACTTCATTAATTACTAATGTTTTCAAAGCTAAAAGTTCCAACTAATTGATGTTTAATGGTATTTTTTTTGTTTGTTTTTGTTTTGTTTGTTTTGTTTTGTTTTTATCAAATAAGAGACATAATAAGGTACCAGTGTCAGCCAGGCTTTACATTGGTTGGTAATGAGATTCTGACATGCCGACTAGGTGAAAGGCTTCAGATGGATGGAGCACCACCTACTTGTCAAGGTGTTTTATCCTTTTTCTTTCTTTTATTCCTACCAGACTGGCTGAATGGTGATTCCTTAACTACCCTCCGTCTTCTCTTTGCATAAGATAACACATTTAAAATATTTCAAACTTTTTAATGCTACTACTGATATTATCACTGCTTGTTATGGTAAATATATGTCAAATATTAATGCAAAATCATTAGTAATGTTTTAACATATTTGATGAGTGTTAAGGGTTGCTACTCTACTTTGTAAAAATAATTTCTCAGATTATTTTTTGGACGGAGCCTACGTTTAAAAAAATAGAAACGAGATTGTTTCATTTTCTCTAGCACATAATATTATGAAAATTTATATGCCAATTTCAAAAATGCTAAATTAACATAGCATGGATTTCTATTAGTAAGATCAAAATAGTATCAATTTTCAGTGCAACATTTTTA
>VXAL01018532.1:0-46014 GCA_013399475.1 Chauna torquata
GAAACAGTCTAGGAGGTTTCTAGGGTGTGTGGAAGATAACACACTTCCTGACACAGCCGGTGAGTGAGCCAACTAGGGAAGGTGCCCCGCTGGACTTTTTGCTTGTGAACAGAGAAGGACTTGTGGGTGATGTGAAGGTTGGAGGCTGTCTTGGGCACAGTGATCATGAATTAACAGAGTTTTCAATTCTTGGAAAAGTAAGGAGGGGGGTTAGCAGAAGTGCCATCCTGGACTTCCAGAGGGCAGACTTTGGCCTGTTTAGGAGACTGGTTGGTGGAGTCCCTTGGGAGGCAGTCCTGAAGAGCAAAGGAGTCCAGGAAGGCTGGGCACTCTTCAAGAAGGAAATCTTAAAGGTGAAGGAGCAGGCCATCCCCATGTGCCGAAAGACGAGCTGGCGCGGTAGAAGACCAGTCTGGCTGAATAGGGAGCTTTGTCTAGAGCTCAGGAAGAAAAAGAGAGTTTATGACCTCTGGAAGAAGGGGCAGACCACTCAGGAGAACTATAAAGATGTCGTGAGGCTATGCAGGGAGGAAATTAGAAGGGCCAAAGCCCAGTTGGAGCTCAGTCTGGCTACTGCTGTTAAAGACAATAAAAAATGTTTTTATAAATACATAAACAAGAAAAGGAGGACTAAGGAGAATCTCCATCATTTATTGGATGTGGGGGGAAACATAGTGACAAGAGATGAGGATAAGGATGAGCATAAGGCTGAGGTACTTAATGCCTTCTTTGCCTCAGTCTTTAGCAGTAAGACCAGTTGTTCTCCAGGTACCCAGCGCCCTGAGCTGGTAGATAGGGATGGGGAGCAGAATGAAGCCCTCATAATCCACAAGGAAATGGTCAGTGACCTGCTACACCACTTAGACGTACACAAGTCTATGGGGCCAGATGGGATCCACCCAATGGTACTGAGGGAGCTGGCAGAAGTGCTCACCAAGCCCCTTTCCATCATTTATCAGCAGTCCTGGCTATCAGGGGAGGTCCCACTTCACTGGCAGCTATCACATGTGATGCCCATCTACATGAAGGGCTGGAAGGAGGACCTGGGGAACTACAGGCTTGTAAGTCTGACTTTGGTGCTGAGGAAGGTTATGGAGCAGATCATCTTGAGTGCCATCGCGCAGCACATACAGGGCAGCGAGGCAATCAGGCCCAGTTGGCATGGGTTTATGAAGGGCAGGTCCCACTTGACTAACCTGATCTCTTTCTATGACAAAGTGACCCGCCAAGTGGATGAGGGAAAGGCTGTGGATGTGGTCTACCTAGGCTTCAGTAAGGCTTTTGACAGTTTTCCACAGCATTCTCCTGGAGAAACTGGCTGATTGTTGTTGGAGGCCGGTCACAACTGGTGTCCCCCAGGGCTCAGTACTGGGGCCAGCTCTCTTCAACATCTTTACCAATGATCTGGACAAGGGGAACCTCGAGTGCACCCTCAGTAAGTTTGCAGATGACACCAAGATGGGTGGGAGTGTTGGGTAGAAAGGCTCTGCAGAGGGATCTGGGTAGGCTGGATCGATGGGCTGAGCCCAACGGTGTGAGCTTCAACAAGACTAAGTGCCAGCTCCTGCACTTGGGGCACAACAACCCCATGCAACGCTACAGGCTGGGGAAGAGTGGCTGGAAAGCTGCCCAGTGGAAAGGGACCTGGGGGTACTGGCCGATAGCCAGCTGAATAGGAGCCAGCAGTGTGCTCAGGTGGCCAAGGAGGCCAACAGCATCCTGGCTTCTATCAGAAATGGTGTGGCCAGCAGGACTAGGGAAGTGAGTGTCCCCTTGTACTCAGCTCTGGTGAGGCCGCACCTCAAATACTGCGTTCAGTTTTGGGCCCCTCACTACACGAAGGACATCGAGGTGCTGCAGTGTGTCCAAAGAAGGGCAATGAAGCTGGTGAAGGGTCTGGAGAACAAGTCTTATGAGGAGCCGCTGAGGGAGCTGGGGTTGTTTAGCCTGGAGAAAAGGAGGCTCAGGGGAGACCTTATCACTTTACACGACTACCTTAAAGGAGGCTGTAGTGAGGTTGGGGTCGGTCTCTTCTCCTAAGCAAGAAGTGATAAGACGAGAGGAAATGGCCTCAAGTTGCACCAGGGGAGGTTTAGGTTGAGTATTAGGAAAAATTTCTTCACTGAAATGGTTGTGAGGCATTGGAACAGGCTGCCCAGGGAAGTAGTTGAGTCACCGTCCCTGGAGGTATTCAAAAGACATGTAGATGTGGTGCTTAGGGACATGGTTTAGTGGTAGACTTGGCAGTGCTAGGTTAATGGTTGGACTTGATGATCTTGGAGGCCTTTTCCAGCCTAAATAATTCTATGATTCTAAGCTTTGCCTTTCAGTCCTGTAAGGAATGGATGCTTCCTCTTAGGGAAGGTTTGGGGGGAAGAAGATGCCCTGGGACAACGCTCTGGCCTCATGCAGCACCTGTGTACCTATTGAGGCTAACTGGGAACATTTCTGAAAATTTCCCCATCCCTATGGTGGTACAAAATGGTGACATTCAAGGTCCCACAGTGCAGGTTTGCCCTGGTGATGGCTGCTGGGCGTAGGTATCACATGTATTGGCACCTTGAGGAGCCCAGGAGTAAGACTGAACCCTGCTTTCCTCCACATATATAACATTTTTAGGGATTTCCTGCGTGCACACTTTCCCACCGCATTATCCAAAGCTGAAGATTCAAACCACCAATTTCATCTCCTGATACTGAAAGAGGAAAATTGAAACCTGTCCTTCTTTGGCCATGCTGGTTGTCAGCGCATCCTGCAAGCCTATTAATTATTCACATTTGTTGGGAATATAGCTCTGTTCAAACAAAGCCTAGCTCCGTGACCTGTGGGAGTTGAACTGCCTGCCCTTACCCCAGGAATCAGACTGCAATTAAGTGCTTAGTGATGCTACCAGGAGGGCACAACGGGATCATAGACCCCAGGTAATTAATTTGGGCAGAGTTACAGGAAAACCTAATCCCCAGGCCAGGAGAAATTTCAGCTGGTGGTTAGGTGGACAGCAGGCAGCTCCACACAGAGCTGTGCCCGTGGATCCCTCTCCATCTCATGCAGCTGGCACCAGTAAACCCCTGGCCTCTGTGTGCAGTCAGGGAGGGAGTGGGGCAGGGCCACCCAAACCCGCTCCCCAGCCTGGTGCCTGTACGCCCCAGGACTCGGAAGCCTTCTTGCAGCATACCTGCTGCACACTGCCTGACACAGGGCATGGCCAGGGATGCGGGCACCCACAAACTCCCAATGCAGTCATGCCGTGCTTTGCTTCCCTGCCTGAAGCAACAGCCCTCCTCCCTGGCAGAGCTCTCCTCCCCAACAGGGAGCAGTGCAGGACAGGGCAGGAGGCAAGCAGCACCGTTGCAGGCACATCCCACACCTCCCACCCCAAGTCCTGCTCCTTCCCCTTGGGCAGGGCACTGAGCCGGCATGCGGACCTGCTGCACTGGTGCCAAATGGGGAGCAAGGCACGCTGCTGTGCTGAACACACATCTTCCCTCAAGCCACATCGCTCACCCTGCCAGTTGCGTCTCTAACCCAGTAATGGCTCATTGCACACCACAGCTGGCAGATTTCAAGGCTAACATGCTTTTGAGAAATCACTGTGGGGTGGAAATCAAAGACAGCAGGCAAAGCCTCTGAGAGTCTATGGGGATGCCACGGTGAGCCTGTAGCGCCCAGTGTTGCAGGACAGGGGAGCAGCAAATGCGCCGTGCCAGCCCTGTGAGCAGCAGCAGCAGCCTCGGCCCTGACGTGGGCTCTCTGTGATGGGGCTCTCAGTGACTGGGCTCTCAGGGCCCACTTGTCTGGGAGGCAGCCCCTTCTAACTGGTGCCGGTCTCTAATCACCTCGAGGAATTTAGTGAGCTGACTCCATTAGCCAAATGCCCCCTGGCTGGTGTCCCTCTTGTTATCGGCAGGCTGCATTGCTCCCTTATCTGAAGAGGAATGGTGAGATAAGGGGACAGGGAGGAAAGAACAAATGAGGCATGAAGAAAACAAAGGGAACATTTACCTCAGTCTTCAAGGGTCACCAGAGAAGGTCTCTGTTCATCAGAAGTGTCAGTGAAGTGGAGAGGCCTCTGTGTACAATGAGCTGGGGTTGGGTAACAAGCAAATGCCAGAGCACGAGCATAGCATGAGCATAGCATGGCCTCTGCATGCCACAGTCGTGTGTTTGCTTGTTGAATACTTGGCCCTGTGCACTCCCAGACCTGAATAAACCTCACCTTTTGGGGATAGCAGGCTGCCTGCTCTCAGGGAATTATGGGCAGGTGCTTGGTGCCTCGATAGCTGGGGAAGACGCCTAATTATCAGGAATCTGGACACTCCTGTCTTTCCAGATGATTACTCTGGTCTCTAAGTGTCATTAAGCCAGGAGGGAGCGATAGGGAATGGACTGTTAACAAAGCAAATACATTTCCAGGCAGAGGTCCCTCCCTTCCTACCTCACAGGTCTCTAACTACAGCTTCCTTGTGCAAAATGCTGGAGAAAGGCACCAACCTCTGGCATCCATGGGACAGGATTGTCCACAGCAGCATAATTCAGTTTATTGCTCCCCCCTCTTTGATGCTCTTGGTCCTGAAATACAAGTAGAGGAAAATCAAAGTAACATGATAAGTGACCAGGCACTGACACCTACACAAGAGGGATAAGTCTGGTTGCAAGAACATGTGAGAAAATAAGCAAGTTCCCATAACTGTTCCAAAGGAGAGGTTGGCCATTGGAGACTCAGGGGGGTGGAAATGCTCCTTGGCTTTCTTGACAGAAAACTTCCACAGTGAGCCACTGAAGGGAAAGGATACCAGCACTTTATAAGTGCTGCCAGCAAAGAGCTAAAACTTAGGTCATTATCCCTTGATTTTTTTTGCCCATCCTTTTTTCAAAAGGTCCAAGCAATAATTCTTCCAACACGTCCTTCAGGCAACAGCAACAAGATGGACTTCACTAAAGCACTACAGCCTCTCTCCTGACCTTTCATTTCTGTTTCCATCTCACTTAGTGCTACCTTCCTGTTCCACATACTCAGCCAGCTTCGCATCACCACTGCAGCTGAGTATATCTAAAATAACTCAAATGACTACAGTGGAGGCTTTGTACACTCGCACTGCTGTAAGTCAGCTCAGATTTTGCTCTATGGCATGCTCTCTTTTCTGCATGAAGAAAGAGCTGTCTCTTGGGGCCAACATCAGAAAGGAAGGCTTGCCCTGCCAAATGTTCAGAAGACATCCGGAGTCTCCTCACCTGGTGTCCCATCTTCTGAGGATAGTAAAACGGGAGGCTGGGGTCCCCACCTGGGACGTTCGTGTCTGCCGGAGCCTTAGCCAGTTCCCTCCAGCTTTCATATCCTGCACAGAGGAAACAGAAAGAGATGTCAGAGTACAGGATAAAAAAAGAAGCTGCAGCAGTTACCAGAATAAACTGGTCCCTTGCGGGGCTGAGAGACCTCCAACACTCTTGAATCGCCCAGCAGAGACCAGGAACTGTTTATGTGACATGGAGCTGGCAGACTGACACAAGGAGAGAAAGAGAAATCGCCTTTGTCTTCCTCAAAAGCTCTTCCCTCATTCTTCTTAATTTGTGGTATTAAAGACTCATCATAGTTCTAAAATGCATTTCAGTGATTTCATTAATCATCACAGTACTGGGAACCTCTTCGTAGATCCTTCAGATTCCCATTGGTCAAACCAAAGAAGACCAATTTTTTAAACTGGCAATCCCAAAGTAAAAAGCATAAGACAATAACCAGATTCCTAATTAGTTTAACCATCAAAAGAATATTATTCTGATTATGCACCTATTTGCACAATAAAAGCTTTCAATCTTATTTTCTTTAAAGAAATATTGAATGACTGTGAAGACCACACTTGATGGGACGTTGAGCTGTAATGCCTAAAGTACTAGCAGTGACGCAATTAAGGACATCACTATTTAAGTGAAGTCAGCTTCCAGGTTCAAATCAGCTTTATTTAACATCCCCTCCCCTCCCAATCTGCTTGAACCAGGATCTATTTTTTGTTTCCTTCTGCAGCTCCGTTGGCCTCCTTGCATTTCCAAGGGACAAAGACGAGTAGATGCAGTGTAACCTTGCAGCTCTCCGTAACAACTGTCTGTACCACTAACGAGGCAGTGCCGGTGAGCACAGCTCGTGCCTGCCTCCCAGCAGTGTTACGATGGCTCACACTGTGTGGTTTTTGGATCTACTAAACCTTTTGGCACTGAGTCAGCAACTAACCAACCTGCCAGCAGCTCAGCGCTGTGCCCACACCACACAATACCTTAACTGTGAAGAGCACAAGCGCAAAAACCTCCATGAGCACTTACTTCTACCAGGCTGGTAGCAAAGCAGCTCAATATCCATGTACCATGGAGCAGAGCAGGGTGCTCTGCCCATTCTCTTTAAAAATGGAAATCATCCCCAAAGCTCTAAGAGGACCAGAGAAATTTGCTGTGTCAGTTTATAAACGGAAGCATCCCACCAGCTTCCCTCTTCAGGCAGGCTAAGTAGCAAGTCTGAGTCAGAGCAGCAGGGACATATTCTGAGGGAGCAGCACGGCCCACTGCTGAGGAACCTCTATGGTTTCAGCACTGGCATACCCATCTTCACCACGCCCACCCGGCTAGCACGGGAGATGCATTGTGGCTTCAGTAGGAGTATGCTCCACCAGTTTGCTTTGGGGGGGGTGTTTCTAACTGACATGATTTAGACCAGCTCTGTTGAGACCAAGGCAAACCCAAAACAACCTCAGGAACTACAGGTCACAAATGACACCTTGACAGATTCCCCTCCCGGGCTGTGCTAAGCAATTGGCCTGTTATTGTACCGACCAACACAGTTGCACAACTCTTGTAACTTGCTCCTTAATCTGGGTGCTTCAGTGTCTGACAGAGGTGAGTAGAAAGTGAAGATGTTGATCCTGCCCCCTATGGGGCAGGATGTGGGGAAAAAAATGGGACAATTAATGAAAAGAAAGTGCAAGAATTGTGGAAAATGTGAAACTAAGTAATCAGAGATGCAACTGAAGAGACAAGGCTCAGAAGCAACTCAAGTGTCCTGCTCTTCTGACATGAGTGTCGGTTTAGATGTGTGGTTTTGATTCAGGCCCTGTTAGATGCTGTTCAGCCGCAAATTTCTGATCTAGGTCTTCCCACCACCAGATTCTGATCTGAAGTTATGGGTTTAGTCAAAGACTAAAAATACCAACATCAATTTTGATCTTTTGCATAAAGTTTTTTGGTCAAACACTCCGGGTGAGTAATCTACTGATTAACGCAGCTAAGTATGTCTCATGCTTCAGAGATGGACTGTCAAGGGAAAGAAGGAGAAATTTCTGTCTCCACACAAACTAACATGTGAGAACTTCCACCTCTTTCAGAGCAATGAGGCAGAAACCACTATTTCCAAATGTCATGCAGTTGGACATGAGGTCCCACTTGAAATGGAGCTGGAACAGTCGTTGCAGTTGACATGAAATTCAGTGCTCACTGCTTCAAAGGCTTATTTTACTACTGGGAGAAAGGGGCACACTCTTTTTCAGAGAAGAGAGCCAGAAGAGTGGGACTAGCTAGATCAGACAAGAAACAAGTAAAACAGGAGAAAAAAAAAAAGGAATAAAACAGTGGGTTCACTATCAGGGAGTCACTGAAGGAAAAGGACGCCAAGAGAAGTAGTTCTTTCTTTTGTGCAGAGGGGAGAGATTATTTATTTTTAAACTCAGAACTTCACTGGTCTGTGGAATAAGCTCTAAATGAAAAATCAGGAATCAGCCTCTGCTGGAAATAGGATACTGGCCACCACAGCCTGCCTTTTGGGCTGGTCTACCGTGGCGACTCCTGGGCTTGTCTGCGCTCGAATTCCTACGCACAACTGGCATGGAGCCCACCTTGGAGCAAACACAGAAGCTTGGCTGGATACACGTGCCAACAGCTGACATTTCTCTGACCCTTGGAAAAGAGAAGAAAGGGGGGCAATTCTCTGTGTTGTACAAATATTTACCCAACACTTACATCAGCCAAACACAGAAGAGACAAAACAGCTAGAAATTAATCTGGGGCTAGAGATTTCCTTGCTGGGTAATTTGTACTTTGGCAGGCTAATTTCCCAACATGGTAGGAAATGCATTTCAGAAAATAATAGGATAAACACTCTCCTTAGAGAAAGTTCCTGGTGCTGCAGTTCTTCACTAAAAGATCATCTTTTCCCTGGGGATTTCTATGGGGTATCCTTGAAGGTGAACCTGGCTTTCCTTGCTAGGAGGAGGGAGGGAGCAATAGAAGGCAGGAAAACAGACAGAGCTCCTTCAGCTTCCTGCAATCAGAAGACCTGCTGAGGCCAACTGCTGCCTGAGGGCACAACGAAAGTCTTCTTCCCAGCACAGTACTCAAGAAATCACCTCCTCCTAAGAGCCAGAGAGCAGAGCCCTGCGGCTACATCCACGGCTCTGTCTCAAGAGCACCAGAGCAAGGTGGTCTAGGACAGATTCAGCCTGTCCTTAAGCTCTCTGTGAGCACTGCACAGCAGCCTGGCTGCTGGAGCACTTTCTTGATGGCTATTTGAAGTCAACAGGAACGTGTCTGGAAAAAAGCAGTAGGCAGGAACTAAAATGCCTCAGCAAACACTTACATACTAATAAGAGGGAATGCCAGGACTGCTTTTTGCTCCAGCCCCTCTGCAAAACCAGTTCTGGTTAGGATGGATGGGAAAACACAAAAAAACGTAAAGGCAGGAATCAAAGGCTTAGGAAGAGCCTGTCCTGCAGCCAGGTGAAGAGCTGAAGATGTTGGGCCAGGCTCTGTTGCCTTTAGCCTGTCAGACAGATGCACCAGCCAACCCTTGGCTTTCCTCTGTTCTGGGCATTTAGCTCCCATCACTTCCTGAAGCACACTGTTTTTTCCAAAGCTATTTTTTCACATGAATTGCCTCCCAGGAAAGCAACCCTGTTGTACTGTGGAGGTGCAGCTCGCCAGAAGAGGTGGTTGGCCTCCTGCCACATACTGCCCCTCCTCGGCATCAGGACTGGCCTGGCCTCCCCATGGCCACGAGGGACAATTTGAGGCAGTGATTCACCCAAAAACCATCCCAAAGGAAAGGCTTTCCATCCCAGAGGAAAGACACGGCTTTCTGCCAGGCCAGCTTGCCGAACAGAGCCGGCCAGTAGCCACGCAAGCACCCCAGCAGCCCCAGGAAGGGGAAGGTGGCCGTAGCAGGGGGAGAGCAGCACCCATGCTTCCAGCTGCCCATGGTTACACCACGCGTGGTGTGACATCAAACCTGCCCCTTCACAACCCTGCCTGAAAGCAGGAGGCTAGTGCCAGAGCGTTGTGGATGGGGAGATTTGTGTGATTTCATACCAAGAGGGACCTGAGGAGCAATGAGATGTTCTCAGAGGCACCGTGGAAGGGCAGAAGGGAGGACAGGTTCATGGCAGTGACAGGGGCTTTGCATAGAGCTCACCCAAGCTGCAGTTTTTATCCTCACTCCGTGATCTGGTGTACGGCTGAGGTTACTTGAGCCATCACTGCCAGAGCAAAGCCACCTTCTCATTACTGGCAGCCCAGTCCCTCAATGAATGTTTCCTTCTGCCAGAGAAGCTACTGCTCATACCTCGTTGGTGGCCATCACACAACCTTTAAGAGCCCAGCTAAGGAGGAATACAGAGCCAGAGCTTTTAATTTGCTGTAATGCCACTGGAAAATGCCAGCAGTCTGCTATCTGGTCAGAAGTTAAGGGGTAGCAGAGATGTAACAAGAGAAAATAAGGTGAAGGTGGTTTCTTGCCCTGGGTTGGGGCCCAAAGGCCCATCTGCCTCTTCTCAGCTATGCCTTTTTCTGTGCTCAGGCTAAAAGTCAGCAAAAGGAACAGCAAAAGGTGATGGGAGATGTCATCCAACAGCTATGACTCTGCCAGAACAATGCACTTGAAGCCCGTCTCAAAAGAAAAAAAAATTTAAAAAGAAAAAAAAAAAAGCAGAAACCCACAGCCAGAGATAACAGATAAAAGCACCCAGGGAGCTACCAGCCTTGGGGCAGGAGCGTGACCAGGGCCGCTCTGTCTGCTCGGAGATTAGATCCATCCAGCTGCTGCCGTGCCCCCGGCCCCAGCCAGCACCTGATGTTTCCATCAGCCCATGATGGTACCTGGCAATTGTGCAAGGGGGGGGGGAAATCCCTGACCCTCTCAGGTGATCAGCTTTCCCTCTGAAGGATGAGGTTTGATTACTCTGCTGTTGTTACTGCTGCTTACATAGCTGCAAATGCTATTAACGCCCAGATGCTCTCCAGCCCTTTTGTAGCCAGGCTAGATGATTTCACCTGGCAGCCTCAGGAAGCAGCAGGTCCACAGGCTGGTTTGCTCAGGAAGCATTTTCCTTCTGATCTGAGACCGTTGTCCTCCTCCTCTGCTGCTAGAGGGACATGGCAACAAGGAACTGGCATGTATAAGGCAGGGTTTTGTTCTTCATTACCCCCGCTGTCCAGCAAACCCCCAGCATGGCATGAGGTTTTAACCCTCTCTTGGGTGATCTTATTTCTCCTCTCCCCTCCTGGCTGGACTTTTTCAACTTGCTCTCATCCCAAGGGACATCAATGTGATTAGAGGCCTTTCCCAGTGCTACTCCTGCTGCACAGGCATGCAGTACCCAATACCCCCAGATACGACCATTAGGTGCCTTGAAAACACAGTAGTCCAAAATATACTCGGGCAGTTGCCTGAACATGACACATGAACTCAACTTGGAGCTACCTGCAGTCTCTCCCACGCATTTGCATCAAGCCTCCTGCCCTGAACACGAACCTCACCTCTACCTGCTGCCTTGGTTACTCTCATTCAGCTTATAATCCACCCACAAATGCAGTGTGCTGCAAGTGCTTTCACCCCGCTGCTTGATGCCAGGTGTCACAGGCAGTGAGGCTGTGGCTTCTGGCCTGTGAGAACATGGGGACAAGCTGCCACGCCATGCTGTGCATTCCAGGCAGCATGGTCTCATGGCTGTAGCCTGATAGCAGCCAGCTTCTGGTCACCTGGCCAAGGTAGCGCTGCATCACACTCTGGGGAAGCAATGCCAGCCTCCTGGTCTACCGCACGCACAGATGCAGTCCCCTAACACCAAGTGTACAAAGCATAAAGATGAGGTGTAAACTGACCTCCTGAAAACAGAGATGCGACAGAAGGATAAAGTGAAAAAACAAAGCCAATGGCTTCTGGCCACAGGGGTAAGTGACGGTTAGGTCAGGTCATGAATCAAGGGCAGGGGGCCAAAGAAACTTTTAAAAGAAAAAATCGTTCAAGTGGAGAGCCAGGCCAAGAGAGATTCTCTCTGGTTACTTATTTAAGTCAATAAAAGCCATAGGCAGTGAACTCCTTGCCCTCAGATCAAGATCAGAACAGCACTCCTGGAGCTAAAAGGATTCAAGTTAGGAAACCAGTTGGTACAGAGGGAGCCCAGCAAACCTTCCCATTTCTGGTTAGCACAGAACTCTGCAAATATAATTGCTGAAGTCCTTCAGGCATAAATCACAAGTCAGAGACAGCTTGTGCATGCAGACAGGAATTACTCCATTCTTCCTCCAGTTACAACTCTTATTCACTGCTTTGTGAAGGTGTATGGTTTTGCTGTCCATGCGTTTGCAAATTCTGACATCACGCTGCAGAATATCAGAAGCGCATAAAGCATGACTGAGAAAAAGGCAGAGTGCTGCATGCAAGAACAAGAGAGGAAAAATGAGCAGCTGTAACAACCCGGGCCACTCATGCAGTCTCACCTCCAGACTCACCTGCCAGGTAATACTTTGCTACTGTTGCCCTCCAGGTATAGGAAGAGTATTTCATACAGGAAGGAAGAAACCGACAAGCAGGGGTTGGGGCACTAACCTGTTTTGGGGAAGATAAAATTCAAATCTTGCCTCTGCCACTAAAATTTTCTATTGTCCGAGTTAAATCATGGAACCCACCTGTGCCACAAGATTACCTAGCAAATATTGCTTACCTCATGTGAGTTCAGCAAAAATACACACACGTGGAGATGCAATGCTGCATTTGAGTGAGGTAGTTCATGATGTCACCACTAGTTGCACTACCCTTCAAAATTACGGGACTGAGCTCCGAAATCAGCTCCAGAAACGCCTCAGCTGCAACCTAGTGTATGTTAGAATAAACTGACTCCAACCACTGCTTATCTGCATTTGCTGTGCTGAAGGCAGAGGAGGTTGAGGAGCCAACTCCAGCATGGAAGACCCTTCTGTCCCCAGGACAGCTACAACCAGCAGGTGGACAAAGTGCCCAGCTACGGAGGCACAGGTTCAGCTATACAGCAGTAATCCCTGGCCTGGGGTGATCACGGCTACAGTGGCCCAGAGCAGTGGAGAGGAGCACCCTCCTGCCCACCCTCACCTCTCTGACCATGCAACTTAATCCCTCCTCACCTTCTTCTCTTCTCTTTCTGCGAAGTCGCACTAAGGAGCCATGAAGGATTAGATCTGGGGAGGGAAAGAGATGGGAGGGTACTCTGAATTTCGGGAAAAGGACGTGAAATGGACCCAACTGAGGCCTGAGAAGAAGAGCACTGACTGCTGATTTTAGGAACATATGATGAAGACTATAATTTTGGCACTGCTAACCTTCACAACAAAGAGGCAAGAAATCGTTTCTACTCTGCTTCTCTTCGGCAGTAATCCATGGGTCATCTTAACCACACAAAACACATGTAGACACTTAGATAATAAAATATCTGTTATCAACATTATGCCCATAATAGCTGTGCAGTTAAATTCATAAACTGCTGGCAAGTTCAGGGTGCGTGGCAGTTGTCCTGCTGTTACAGCACGCTTGGCCCCGGGAAGTTGTGCTGCGGAGGCTGACTCCGTATCCGTCTCCTCGTAAGATATTGCCACCAAAAGCAAACAGTCTCTCTCTTTTTACATTGTCCATGCATCATGCATGGCAATAGATTTCTCAGAACAGTCGCAGCCCATGTTAAAAAGAGCGGCCTCCAGTCACACTGAGATTAAGGGTATTTGAGTAATTCACATCACAGTATTGCGCTTACTGAGCCAGGCTTTCGCCAGTCATTGTCTTTAGACATGGGATTTGCATCAAAAACATTTACTAACAGAGATGAAAATGTTTGGCTTGCTTGAACTACAATACTTGCGGTGCTTGTTAAAACTGGCAGGTTGACAACAGAAGGACACAAAATGAGGTGTTTTCATACAAGTCTAAGTTTTTATTTTTATTCCTGCTTTTAAGATCAAAATAATTTTCTACTTTGTGGACTCCATTTTCTTGCACTTTTTTTTTTTTTTTTTTAAGTGGTAACGTCTGACATTATTTTTGGAACAAAAATACCTTTAATCCTGGAACATCTACATGGGTTTCTACCAATTCACTCCCAGTGACCACATCCTCAACTGCTGACTCACACTCTGCAGCTCTGCACACAGTCTGCCTTCTTTTACAAAAATAATAATAATTTAAAAAATCCCTCTCTGGCCCTCAGGGTGACTGGCATGAAAAGCAGATGTTCCACCTGGTTATGATCAGTGCAAGTGGTATTCCTGGCACTCTCCCCTTCGTCTGCAGGCACTGGTGAAGCCATGCCCTTAGAGACACAAGAGGCAATAAAGGCTGGTTCTACTGCGGTAACAAGTTAATTGAAGGTAACGTTTGCCTCCATATATCACCAGCTCAGTGAGGCAAATCATATGCACTGCACCCGGAGACAGAACTGGGAGGCTTCCTGCCCACTTTTATTCATGTGTACAGCATTGTCACTAGCAGCAGTAAGGACTCCTTGCAAAAAGAAGCATGTTTCTGAATGCTTTCAGCCATCAACTGATCTGTTGTTTTGATGCTCCTGCTATCTGAATAAATGCAAATAAGAAGCAGCAACATATGTGTGAGGCTTCTCTGCCCTGAGCAAGGAAGGTACCTGCAAAAATAAAGAAAGAAAGTGACAATTCTATACTCAGTGGTCTTTGCCACTTGTTTTTCTTTTTTGCAACACAGTTGTGACCAAGAAAGTTCAACTAAGTCATTCACACAGCTTTCAGAAAACTTTAAGTACATTTTTCTCAACTGATCCAAACACCGCAACACACTAAGACTGCTCCAAGAGCTTTCCAAGTTTTTTTTGTATAGGAGCTGTCGAAGATGTGAAGCTGAATGTCAGCTGTGCAAGAACCCTTCAAGTCAACCTTTCCTATTTCTTTACAGAATATAGCTAACCCATTATTTCCTCTATCTTGGACAAGGACTTTCATAATGACTCAATAGCTTGCTGCTTCCATGTAGATGCCAGATTCCCAAAATATCTGCTTGCAGCTTGATTTTCAGTGAAGATCTGTGGAACTTTGTGCTGTAGAAAATGTCATCCACTACTTCCATGAAAAAAAAAAATATATATATATATATATAAATGGCAATAGAGAATTTTATATATTTGCCATTTTGCTTAAAACTGCTGTTGCCATTTTCGTCCCCTGAATTCACCTTGAAGGCAATAATCCACTCCCACTCAAATGTATTGCATCTGTGGTCTCTGTGGGCAATATTATTGTCATACACAACCTGGTTCAGAGATGACTGCCTCCAGTCACCTATGGGACAAGGGACAAGAGTAAAGGAAAAGCAGAATACAGATAAAGAACAAGATGGACAAACATCCACCAGGAATGGTGCAGGTAGGGTTGACCTGACCTTAAGCTCAAGGAAGCAATCTAAAGTGGCCCTCTTGAAGGCCACTCCAGAAATACTCTATGATTTGTTTAAATTATTTTCATTTACCTATGTTATTAAGGGTAACAGAATGACTGGTCTTCCCAGTGCTCTGCGTGGGACACCCTGCCCTGACACCAAACAAAGCTCTGAAGATAGATGCCTAAATGTGGGACAATGCAACATTTACCTGGCAGCTATGTTAAGTAGGAAACAAAAGCAGGCATCCTGATGAATATCAGATGCAGAGGAATATAACCCTATGTTCAAACCAGACACCATTTTGTGTTGGTGAAAGGGAGAGAACTGCACCTCTAGCCTGTGAGAGTGGGAAAAGCCTGTATCAATAAGGGGACCCAGGAACACAGCTGACATGGAACACAAAATGCTTCTTCCAAGACTCCTCAGAAAAGCCTGCCATGAACATTGCAGCACAGAGACTGGGCCACCAGTGCTCAAGTATGCTCCAGGCTCCTTGCAGCCACCCACAGCAGGAGAGCTCAACTCCCAGTACTGAAACATTAGCAGATTAGGAAACATCCCATCACACAAAATGGGAACAATTCTACAGAAGTGTTAGGAGACAGAAAAAAGCAAGAATATAGTTACAAGATTAGGAAATGTCGCACAAAGCAAGATTTTTTTTCTGCAAGAAGGACTAATTTCATCATCATATTAACAGAAAGCAAGTTATCCAAATAACAAAGCGAAACTGATGGTGCAGTGGTTGAGGTACGCTTTGGTACTGGTTTCCAGGTATACCAGATTAGAGACTATCTGATGCTTGAATTTTGAGTCAGCTGAAGTCCTTCTATTAATGTTAACGGGTTTTAGATGAGGCTCTAGAACTATCCCAAAAATTTCAGGTACTTGGATACAATCCCTGTGGGCAAGCTTACTTCCTTGATTCCAATTCAAACCTCAAAACTACAGCTTCTGGTTTAGATTTACATATGGTCAAGTGTTGATTAAAATGGCAGCAAAAAGTAACTGGAATTTCAGGATAATCTTCAGGAATGTCTGAAATTTCTCATCAGATGCTGACAACACCATATCCAAGCCCAAAGCTTCATTTGGCTTTACACCCTAAATGCCAGCCTTCATCTCTCTTTGTGAAGGATTTGTGTCTATGCCCCTGAACCCAACACCACCACCCCTATTTAGCAAAGGAGCAATCTGTAACACTGTCCTATTTCCTCTGAATCATCAAATACCGACTGCTAGCCAGGGCTGACAAACACTCAAGATGGACCAATGATCTTATATGTTACAGTAAATCCTATATACCTATGCCCTATGTCTTAAAAAAAGACTATTAAGCCTCAGACTGCTAAGGGGCAAAAGCGTGCTCAGGCTCCTCTGGGACACAGGCTCATAATTCAGGTGGACAAAGCAAGCTGCCAGCCCTCCCTCCGGGCAAAGACACGCTGCGCTATGGGAAAGGCCGCAGGGCGCAGACACTTACTTCTTGGCTGGCTTTATTTACACAACAGGGGTTGCTATGGGGAAGAATCATGGCTGTGTACAGTCTCTTTACAGAGCTCCTACCCAATAACATAACAAATCCAAACCACCAAGTTCTGAAATATCATTCCTCCTCTTCCTAGACTAAATTCCATGCCAGGTCCTGCTCCCGGCATCAAACCAGTCTCTGCAACACACTTGTCAAAAATCATGAGCAAAGCAGGAACTGAGAGACAGAGACCCCGCTCAGTGTCCCAGCAAGAACAAACCTAGAGCCATTCACAAGTTGAGATGCAGCTGAAGTTTTCAGAGCTCAGGCTGCACGGGGCCAAACGCTGCCATGGGGCCCCTGTTCTCCACAACAGACCCCTGCGGCCGGCAGGCATTCCTGAGGGCTTCCAGGAGGTGATCCTTCACCCAGAGGGGATGGCCGGGTTAGGCACCTTGAAGCGGAGACGCCTGCGTTACAGAGCTATCCTGTTTCAGTGGAATGTTTAACCAGGCTACAGCTTTCCACCAGAGTAATAAAATTGCCCTGCCAACTGCTTAAGGTGGCTTGCAAGCACTGAGCACAAAATTACTGCTTTCTTTCAAACGTGTTGGAAATTTCCATAGGACAAGGAAGATAGGTTCCTACTGCCTAGCACTAGTCCAGCAAGTACCTAATGAACTTCAGGACAAACGAAGCTGTAATGACTGTCCAGTCTGCCTCTTGTGCACCTCCGTACAGGAAATTCACACAGTAATTCCTGCACTAGCTCCAGAATGAATATCCAATGAAAGCACTGTCTGACGTTGGTTATTTACACACTGACCTGAGATTTCATCCAAACTCTGTTCTCAGTCTCTTCATTAAGTTTTTCTTGCCTTTTCCGCAGGCTCTCAGTGTGATTCTTACTGAGCTCCACTGACTCCGGTCGACTACATTCCAGGACAGTATGAGTGTACCACCTTATACAACTTAACCACATATATCAAAATACCCATTTCTAATGTGTTCTGCCAAAACTGAAGGTGAGTGAAAGCAGCTGGCCTCTTTACTGCATTTAGCGAAAGGACCAGTTGTTAATCATCTGTCCTTTGCATGCCTCTGACCCTACTAACTCACAAAGCTCCAGGCTATGCATTGCTGGAAGAGCATTGGACCTCAGCTCCAGTGCCCCAAAACACTGCAGTATGGTTTATATGCTATATACTGTTTCATGGGAAAAGTTCCTAATGCTGTGTCTCCTGGGATAGAGATGAGGGCTGGGTGTGCCTGTGACCTTCCAGTCTCCACAAAGAGCCTAGGGCAGTCCATTCCTGATTAGTCTTTTAATCCACTTCTTCTGCATGCTAATACAGAAACACAGAATTGCTGAGGTTGGAAGGCACCTCTGGAAGTCATCTAGACCAAACTTCTGCTCGGAGCAGAGTCACCTACAGCAGGTTGCTCAGGGCCACATTCAGTCAGGAGCTGAATACCTCCAAGGACAGAGACTCTAAAGCCTCTTTGGGCAAGCTATTCCAATGCCTGACCACCCTTACAAGAAAACCTTTTTTACTCTTTTTAAACAGAATTTCTTCTGTTTGGTTTGTACTCATTGCCTTTTGTCCTTTCCCTAGATGCCACTGAGAAGAGCCTATCTTCTTATTCTTTACTCCCGCCTATCAGGTATTTGTACACACACACAAGATCTCCTTGAGCCTTCTCTTCTCCAGGCTGAACAGCCCCAGCTCTCTCCGCCTCTTCTCATGTCAGATGCTCCAGTCCTGTTACTTTTATGGTCCTTGGCAGGCCACACTTTAGCATGGCTACATCTTTCATCTGGAGAGCCCAGAACTGGACGGAGGGCTCCGTATGTGACTCATCAGGACTGAGCAGAGGGGAAGGATCATCTTCCTTAACCAGGCCTAACGCAGCCCCGGAGGCTGTTGGTCTTTACTGCAAGGGCACATCTCTGACTCATGTTCAACTTGGTGTCCACTAGGACACCAAGGTCCTCTCCTGCTCCAGCTGGTTAGTCCCCAGCCTGTACTGGGGCATGAGGTTGTTCTTCTCAAGGAGGAAGAACTTTGTGTGTCCTTTTGTTGAACTGCAGGAGGTTCCTGTCAGCCCATTTCTCCAGCCTGTTGAGGTCCCTCTGGATGGCAGAACAAGCATCCGGTGTATCGACCACTCTTCCTGGTTTTATATAATCTTCAAATTTGCTGAGGGTGCACTTTGCCCTATTGCCCAGGTCACTAATGAAGACATTAAATAACATTTGCCCCACTATCACTCCCTGTGTTCATAAGTGACTGGCTTCCAGATGCATTTTGTACCACTTGACATTTGTGTTCTTCCAGTCCTCACGGACCTCTGACAGTCACGACAACCTTTCAAAGATGATCTAGAGTGCCCTTGCAGTGACATATGCCAGCTTCGTCAGCACTCATGGGTGCAGCTTATCAGGTCCCAGGGACTTATCTTTATCAATGACACAGACACTGGGATCAAGTGCAGGCTGAGCAAGTTTGCAGATGACACCAAGCTGACAGTGCAGTTGATACAACAGAAGGAAGGGATGCTATCCGAAGGGACCTGGACAGGCTTCAGAAGTGCCCAGAAGCCCATCTGCATCCTAGCCTGCATCAACAGAGACATGGGCAGCAGGTCGAGGGAGGTGATTGTCCCCCTCTGCTCTGCCCTCGTGAGGCCCCACCTGGAGCACTGCATCCAGGTCTGGGGGCCCCAGCACCAGAAAGATGTGGACCTGTTAGAGTGGGTCCAGAGGAGATCCACGAAGATGATCAGAGGGCTGGAGCACCTCTCCTACGAAGACAGGCTGAGAGAGCTGGGGATGTTCAGCCTGGAGAATAGAAGGGTCCAGGGAGACCTCATTGCAGCCTTTCAATACTTAAAGGGTGCTTATCAAAAAAGATGGAGAGCAACTTTTTACTTGGGCAGAAAGTGATAGGACAAGGGGGAATGGTTTTAAACTGAAAAAGGAGAGATTTAAATTAGATGTTAGGAGGAAATTCTTTGCTCAGAGGGCAGTGAGGCACTGGAACAGGTTGCCCAGGGAAGTTGTGGATACCCCAGTCCCTGGAAGTGTTCAAGGCCAGGCTGGATGGGGCCCTGGGCAACCTGAATCTAGTGGGTGGCGTCCCTGCCCATGGCAGGGGGAGTTGGAACTCGATGATCTTTAAGGTCCCTTACAGCCCAAGCCATTCTATGATTCTATGACTTGTGTCTGTCCAGTCAGTTTAAACGTTTCCTAACCTGATCCTCCTTCACCAAGGGTACATCTTCTTTGTCCCAAACTTTCCCTCTGGTCTCAAGGGCATGGAATTCCTGAAGGCCAGTTTTACCAGGCTCACATTTTCCCTTGTCTTCCTTCTGCTTCTGATATACCTGTAGAAGTCCTTCTTGTTGCCCTTCACATCTCCCTCCAGATTCAGATGGGCTTTGGCTTTCCCAACCACATCCCTGCACACTCAAGACAGTATCTCTAGATTTCTTCCTAGCTGACCTGACCCTGCTGCCAACTCTTGTATGCCTCCTTTTCATGTTTGAACATAGTCAGCCCCATCTTGTCCATCCACGAAGACCTTCTGCCACCACTGCTTCATTTCCTGCATGGTGGGATGGACCCTTCCGGAACTTGGAGGAGGTGATCCTTGAAAAGCCACCCAGTTCTTCTTGATCCCCTGCTTACCAGGACTGTCTCCCATGGGATTCTTTGAGGCAGGTCCCTGTGCATGGTAGCCTGCTCTCCCGAAGTCCAAGGCTGTGATCCTGCTCTTTGCCATGTTCCAGGTCAACTCTGACCTGTTCACCACACGAGGCAAAAAGCATCTGTGAAAGCAATTTTAAACTAGCCAGTCATCTCAATACATTGGTAACTCTGAACTCCAAAAGTTTACAACTTAACTGCTTTTGAAAATTCTGTCTATAAATACCTTGAAAGTAGAAGTCCCAATGGAAAGTACTGGGATTTGAGCCAAGCCACACATGTGCCTTTTTAAAGCCTGTCTTAAAATGGCAATACAATTAACTACTTTAGAGTTTCCAAAATCACTGTGAGCCTTCCTCTGCCTTTCTGTGCTCTCAAATACTCCATCTCTCCATTAGAAATCCACCTTATCCACAGCAAGTTTCAAATCTGTGATCAGAAGGCTTTGTGATATGGAAAAATGAGAATAGCGGGACACAAGAGAATAGATCAAATGATACAAGGAAAAAGGTCTCGTAAGCTAAGTTTATTACTTATGTTCTCACTATATTCATAAGATCCCGATTTTTCATTCAAATAAAGCGACCACAGAATAATATCAAGGTTACCACATCAGCATTTCACAGGATTTAGAAAACTTGGGGCAGAACATAAATCCTGCTTGCTGCAGGATATTAGGGCTTTGTCTGTTTTATTTTGTAATACACACAACTGTCACTGTTAGACACACTGTTCTACTTGGATGACTGATGCCAAAATGATGCAATTAGATTCTAAGCAGCCTATTGTCTGGGAGCTTACCTATCCATCCAAAACCTCCCTGTGGTGACGCAACACACTAACAGGTAAATGGGCAAACAAAAACAAAATTGCTCACCCATGTCAGGTTCATTTCTTTATTGCTGTGCCGTGGATCTCTGAGACAGTTAAGTCAGGCGGAAGATCTGGCTTGTTGCATGAAATGGAGTTGGCACAAGCTCAGAATGGCCCAACAAGTCAGTCTTAAGCCTTCGCTCTTTTGGCTGACACCACAAATGACACTCGCACAACACGTATCACATACATGATTTTTACCTGCTTTTAAGGATCTGGTGTACTTCACTGAATTTTATCGCATGTTTTTTGCAATGCTGAGTATTAGGAAGTGTTAGTTCTGCACTGACTTTGACTTCTCATCACTGCAAAAATGGGGAGTTCATCCCATCTGAAAAGCAACTATGTTGACATTTGAAAATTCAGTCATCCTAACAGCATCATCCATGAAGCATCAAGATAAACACTGTGAACTGTAAATGCAGAATGAGTACAAACCATTATTGCACCCGTATCAAGAGAAATGTGTTAGCCCACGAATGGAACTGCGTTCACACAGTTGGTGAAATTTGGGCATGTCTTGGATGCTGGTATGCTGTCCTTGACTGTCTTTCAGTTACCATTTGATGGTGAGAATAACATGAAACTGTTTGCTTCCCAGGAGTACTGAAGGGCTTAGAATCATAGAGTCATAGAATATCCAGAGCTGGAAGGGACCCACAAGGATCGTCAAGTCCAACCCCTGGCTCCACACAGGACCACCCAAAAATCAGACCATGTGTCTGAGAGCGTTTTCCAAACACTTCTTGAACTCCAGCAGGCTCAGTGCTGTGACCACTGCCCTGGGGAGGCTGTTCCAGTGCCCAACCACCCTCCCAGTGAAGAACCTTTCCCTAACACCCAGCCTGAACCTCCCCTGTCACAGCTCCATGCCATTCCCTCAGGTCCTGTCACTGTCACCAGAGAGAAGAGATCAGCGCCTGCCCCTCCGCTCCCCTCGTGAGGAAGCTGCAGGCCGCCATGAGGCCTCCCCTCAGCCTCCTCTTCTCTGGGCTGAACAACCCAAGTGACCTCAGCCGCTCCTCATACGTCTTGTCCTCTAGACCCTTCACCATCTTTGTAGCCCCCCTTTGGAAGGCTTCATCATCTCACTTTCTAAAACACTAAAAAGGGCAAGTATGAAGAGGCTGATTCACAGGGTCTGCACACTTCGGTTCACATGGAGTTGTTACAGGACTGCTGCTGGTCATATCGGAAAAATCAGGCCCCTGGGCACTCTGATCCTTGTTAGAAATAAAAATAGAAAGGCTTTCTAGTGAAACAAAACATTTTTCATGTAGGAATCTCTGCCTCTCTGAAGCTTGCAAAGTAAGCCTCACTGGATTTAACTTCAAATGCTTATGGCTTTGCATAATTGGGAAATGTCAGAGTAACATTTTTTTTGCATTTTCACATATGATCAAAAGCATTATTGTCACAAAACCAGATGAGATGCACAGCATGCCCCAGACCCTTAGAGAAATCCAGTTGCTAAAGCATTCAGCTGCTATAACTGACCCTTGTGGAGGGATGCCCTTTACGAACATCTCTGACCATTTTGGGCCATCTCACATGAAAGAAGAGTTTAATTAGTAAGTTTATCCCTGCTACAGACTGTTAAAGAACAGTTACAAGACACATGTAGAGCATGCATAATTTTCCACTGAACTTTACAGAAATTTTTAGGATGCTTCTAAATTTAAGTCCCATAGTTAACCCTAGAAACTCCTGCAGGTCTTCTCCATAAAGACAGTCTGCTTATGCTGGCAATGTAGTAGGGACTCTGTAGAGGTAAGCTCTCATCCAGCAACACCTCAGATAACAGGAAAAATATACCAGGCAAAACACTATCCTAAAGTTATTAGCAAACAGGAAAGAGATCACAGAAGAGTAAAAAAATGTGCTTTTTCTTCTTCCAACTCTGCAATAACAAGGTGCCTATCCATCTTCTCCCGTCTCTTCTCAGTTGGCCTCCCCACACTTTTTATTTGGTTTCTTCTCCCCTGCCATTCCCTTGCACTCTTAGATACTTCCAGCCTCTCATATTTTTGAGGTAGCACTCAAATGCTCCCAGTAATCCTCTTGAGACTCCTTCAAGTCCTCTCATGTTTCCCGAAGAGCACTGTTTCCTCTTTCATCAACTGCCTGTGAGTCCTGTCCCAGTCTCACAGTGCTGGAAAGAAACGCAACCCGGTAGCATTAATAAAAGATAGCTAGTTCCCCCTCTCCCTTTCATCTCCTCTGGCCGTAAGCAATCTGCCTGCCACCGAGGCAATGAGCAAGCACCTGCCTGGGCTGGCGCTGCCACTTCGAGCCCTGGGACCCACTCCAGGCCAGGTTGCCATCTGAGGAGGATGGTGAGCAAACCAAGATGTTGCTACTCTCGGCTGCCCCAGCCTCCTGCCAGCACCTCTGGTGGAGAAGACCTGACAGGTCCGGCTTAGGGTATCAGCCCTGGAGATGGAGGAGCCTCCCTGCCACTCCACGGCATCACCTGGGGAAGCTATGTTACGTCGGCACACCAAGGGGTCCCACCCAACCAAGCATCCATATCTTCCCACCCCACTCATCATCCTGCTGGGGACACCTCCACCAGTGGGCTTCCCCAGCAGCCTCCCACACCATCACAGCTCAAGGCACCTCCACTTTTCATCTGGAGGCCACCAACAGCCCATGCCCCTGCAAGAGCCCCTGAGAAATCAGCCGCTGCTCCCCCTGGTCCTTTCCTGCTCAGTGCCCAAGGCTCTTCTCACAAAAAACCATTAGATTTTGTGACTCATACCTCACATCCAGGTAAAGCTAAGAAAACAGACAATGACTAGAAAGAGAAAAGAATAATTAACTGTCACATGAGAAAAATTTGTAAGCAATTCTTCCGTCCCAGGACTTTCCCATATAAGACGTGAGAAAAGCACCAGTTAAAACCTTCCAGCAGACTCCCAGAGCCACAGCAAGGGCTAGGTGTGATGGGCACCAAGCAGCCCTGCTGTCTACTGACCGGCTACAAGGGCAAGGGGGAACCTTTAGCGCTAATGTCCTTACAGTGTAGGGTCACATTTGTTACAGCAAAGTCCTTTCGCCTTCGTGGTCTGACAGGGTAGCACTGAACTCGAATGGACTGGTGGGAGCAGGACTTGGGAACATGCCAGTACTTGTGAACCTGAGACTGAAGATTAAATTCCTAATGACACCCCGACGGTCTCAACACCACTAGCAAGAGTGGAGCTGCAGTGGAGCACACTTGCTCAGCAACCCAATGTGCAGGCTTTAATCAGACCCTATGAGACACAAAAACACAATTACAGTCAAAGAGGTGACACAAGACAGCATCTCAGTATCCCGTATTTTGTCTCTTTTAGTAGCTTGCTCCAGTTTTTAAATCAAAAGGAAGGTTTCTAACTTATGGTGCTGCAAGCTGAAAAAACAAGCCAGGTTATTTTTTGCTCTTTTAAAAAAAAAAAACACACACAAAAAAAACCAACAGCAGTCTTGCCCAATGGTCAAAGCTGCCCAGCTGCTTATTTGTGTATACAGCCGTATACAATTTGTATGGGTTGTACAGCTACAGGACCAGAAGGAACAGAGCAAAACCAAGTTGCCACAGACAGTTATATTAAAAAGATTTTCTTTACCACTCATCTTCCCAGCAATTAAAGTAGCTTTCTCCCAGTTTTCTCAGTGATTGAACCACCCTGGAAGAATCAACCCCAACATATTTTCAACCCATATTT
This sequence comes from Chauna torquata, assembly GCA_013399475.1. Taxonomy (NCBI): domain Eukaryota; kingdom Metazoa; phylum Chordata; class Aves; order Anseriformes; family Anhimidae; genus Chauna; species Chauna torquata. The sequence continues at coordinate 24,444 of VXAL01018532.1, forward strand.
TTGTTTACTCAGAGAGGGCCAATTTTTAATTCACTTCTTATAAGAACTCACAACAGGGCTGGATCATCAAAGGGCTAGCCTTAGCCAAACCAGGAGGAAAAAAAAAAGTAATGCCCACGTAATGAACTGTCGCTAAACAACATCAAATACATTTGAGGAGAGTCTGATCTGCTCCTGGAAGTTCCATGAACATACACAGAAAGTGAAATAAATATGTTAGTTTTTTTATTGCCATTTCTTCACTCAACTCAAAGAGCCTCTGCCAGAAATAGTTACTGTGCATGGAAGAAAAACCACAGAGGCCCGCCTAGGGCTACTCAGCATGCAGATGTGGTCCAAACTTACTGAATTTTGCTGGTTTCAATTAGGGACCAGAGCTGGTGCTTTAACTCCGTGCCACAAAACTTCTCTCTGAAAAGGCACAGCATGTGCACAGTACCTCCCTGTGCATGAAATAAAAGCCTTGCATAGGAATTTAGTAATTAGCAGATCAGATCACACCATTGGTTCATCCCATCAGATAATCTCACTTTGACCAGTGGCCAACATCTAATGTTTAAAAGGCAGAAGCGAAACAACCTTCAAAAGTACCTTTAGCTGTATTACTTTACAGAAGAGAAAAAAACGTCCTTATGACCTATGCAAACAGCCAGCGTATGCCCTGCAGCACAAATTCTGATTACTCTTCTCTTACCACACGTAGTTGCAAGTGTTATTATTAGTCATAAAATTATCCAACCCTTAAAAAGAATCCAGCCACGCTATTTGCATCATTGACTCCTGTAGCACTGAATTAACGATGCTGAAATTACCCTGCACATACACGATTGATGTTATTTTATAAATAATGCTTTTTAATTTAAGGGAGTAACGCCCTTATGCTATGGGGCAGAAGGAAACCAAGACACTGATTTCATTTTTGGAGCTACTTTGAATTATGCTGTAGGACTGCCTTTAACTCTTATCTCTTCACGGCAAAAGAACTGAAAAATGTTACATTCTCCTGTCACAAGTAAACCTCTCCTGCTTCAGCGACCTTTGCTGTTCCTCCTTGGTCCTTCTCAGACTTCGCGATGCCCCCACACACTGAGGCACACCGAGCTAGGTGCGCTGCTCCCCACAGAGATGTGTCTGGGCTCAGGGGAACGCTGGAGCTCAGCTGCTCCTTTTCAACTTCACTTCCATTTGTCAAACAAAGCTGCTCTGGCTCATGTTGACTTCAGCTCAGTGGGAGTCCTTCCACTGGCTTCAGTGGGCTTAGATCCAGCTCTAGGCCCTCTCCCGACTTAATATTTCAATCAGCTGCAACAGACAAGGCAGGCAGATCTGTTGCTCAGCCAATTTTTACCATGCAACATAGTGAATAACTCTGGGTCACCCACCATCCCCTGGTGCCCCCTTCGTGACAACTTTCAAGAAGTTTCCTCAGATTTTTCAAGTCCAAGTAAATGCTGTTTGGTGTCACAGTCTCCTCTCCAGACAACACCAGTAACTCAGAGGGATCCAGTTATTCAGACAGAGGATGTACTGGTTTGAACATACCATGTCTCATACTGGCCTGACTTTAATTAGCGCCTTACTGCCTGGTTTTGACCTCAGAAACACCATGGTCAATCTGGAGCAACTCCCCCGAGGGGCACAGTTTTGAGAACAGAGTTTGGGCCCTGCCATGATATTCAGACCTTCTCTGCACTCCTGTGAGGACTGAGCAGCAAGCAGCCATGAGAGTAGCTCTGGTCAAAACCAGACTGCCAGGGCCCAGCTTTCAAACCCAGGTGCCCAAAGCCCAGCAGGTTCAACCATGCCAAGTGGGGTGCTTGCTGCAGCCAGCACCTTGCCGCAGCATCCTATGCTCCCCTCCCATAGAAACACCTGGGGATGAGACCAGCTTGTGTAACACCAAGATCCGTGTCTGTAACCAGTGCAAACCCGGGGCAAACCATGGCATTTCAGCCCGGCTTGATGACAGCATGGGCCACTCAGCTGCTGCCATGTCCTTGTGCACCATAAATAGCCTGGCTGAGGTAAGGGCCTGCTGAAGGTCTGGAAACTACACGAGGTTCTTGGAAGCAGCTGATGGCGTTTGGCCACTCATATAGGAAATACACTTGTACAAACACGCTTGCAGACAGTTCCTCATCAGCTCCCCATCCCAACAGGGTGCCAGAGGTTAGTTCATCCACCTCAGGGACGGTGCTGACCTGCTGTCTCTGGCTATCCACACCCAGCTGCCCCCATCCTACTCTTTTCCATTACCCACTAATCCCGACTGCTCTGCGGTTGTTTCCTTGGATGCTTATCTGTATCCCTAATCCTAGCTCATGCTCTGGCTATTTGCCATTGAACCCAGGCCTCCCTGTGTCTTGCTGCCCTTGCAAGGGAGCAAGGAGACACAGTCCTTCCTGGAGACACAGTCCAAGAGTGGCAGCCTTCTCCATCAACACTGCTAGCAATTTCACTTTTTTGAGATCTGTATCACCTGTATCTTTTTCCACCCAAGCCACATAACTCCAACATCATCTGAATAAGGGTCTCATTCAAAATTAGCCAGCACTTAAATGCTCCTGCATGGTGGACACGCGTGATTTGTGCAGATTCCATGGTGTGTGCTAGCAGCAGCCAAGCATACACTGGGGGAAGGAAAGGGCTCCATTTTGCTTTACCGGCCCCCTCCCCTTCGCACAAGGCACTGAAGAATCAGCTGCAGTAAGCTGCATCTTGTGCCACTTGAGCTCAACAGGACTTTTGCCACTGATCTCCAGAAGAAAACTATTTGGCTTACATTGTTTTGCTGAAGGATATGCATAGGTACCTGGAAATGCATATGTATCACTGTTTGTGCTGGCTCCCCATCCAGCTGTAACCCCTTCTTCACACCACACTTTCTGCTGTCTCAGCGCTAACCAGTTTAGCCTGTGTCTGTATCAAGCCCTTGACTACCCAGTTTCTTACTCCACCATTGCCAGAACCACAAGCAAAGTGCTTGGGATCATTGCCCGAGTCCCTGCAGACCTTTGTCCGGCAGTGTTGTGGGACAGGTAATGATTTGCTCAGGCCCAGTACGTGGCAGGGTACCTCAGAGCTACTGCTGCTTACTGGCATGGGCAGCCTGTGGCTGCACAAGGAGTTTTCCAGGCACTGCTCCCAAGGTAAAACAACCCACGCCACCTGATAGACCCAGCAACTGCCCTTGGAGTGAGTAAGTGGATAAAAGCAATTGTTTGCGTATGGCCAGGAGGAAGTGTCCTACATTGTGGCACTGCACACAATTGCTGTTTTTGACAGGAGTAGCTCAACTCCATGTGCAGCTGGCCAGGAAGCCAGCTCCATCCAGGAAGGGTTGGGTGGGAACAGTGGCAGAACCAAACTGGGGACTGGATAAGAGCTGGTGACAGCAGTCTTCCCTTGCACTTCTGGGTCATTAGGAGACAGGCATCTCCCCAAAGACACAGCAGCCAAACACCCTGCGCCTGCCTGGATTCTCCCACCTCCACACTCTGCTGCCATCTGTCCTCAGCCAGCATCACCCACTTCACTCTTGGTTTCCTTGTCCATGACCCCTTGGCCTCATCTCTGCAGCACCTCTCTGAGGTACCACATTGAAAGGCAGAGAGGGTTTAAAAATTGTGCTTTTGATTCACAAGCACCCCTGCCTCTTTTTTATGCTGGATTCGTAAAGCTCAATTTCTCATGGCATGGCAGAGAAGGCCCATGGGCTAAAGCTGGGAGACGGCACAAACAGGCCCCACGGCACCCCACTCTGGAAAGCCAGTGCAGCCTTTCCTGGTGAGTAGAGAGGCAGCATGTGAAGCCTGACACCAACTCCCCTTACAGACCTTCACATCAAAGCCTTTCTGATGGAGAACTATTGAGTCTGGCCCTGATGGGCTATGCCTGGGCAGGGAATCTGGCAAACACCACAGAGCATGTGGGCTTTCAAGGAGACCCTCTGACTCTTTGCATGAGTTCCCTTAGATGTGCAAAAGGCAGACCTAGCACTCTCGCATGCATCAGTAAAGGCAGAAGGACACAATCCGGTTGTCAAGTTCTTACAGAAAAATGTGAGAATGTGTTACAAGGTTGAAATCTTCAGATCCCTGCAGAGTGCCTTGGTGCTGTTTGTGTGCTGCCTTGCCCTGTTAAGCTCCAAGAAGTGACCAGACAACTAGCAATAGTATCTGTTATCTTGGCTATGGGAACACAGACAAGACTGTCAGAGACTAAGAACGATTTCTCAGAATTTTAGACTTAAAAAAAACAACATCAACAACAACAAACAAACAAACAATAATGTTCTTTTCACCTTGGTGAGCTACAAGTGACAGCCCTTTGCAGTAAGATCTCTGCCTGCTGAGATATAACGGCTTCTTTGTGTTTCCTTTACAAAGGTGCCCAGCACCTTCAGGTACCTGCACACCTGCCAACACTGGGAAACCACAGAAACATCCAGGGAGAGGAACAGAAGATATTGTAACTTTGATTAAGCAAATGAGATTAAGAAAGCCTTTGTAAAAACAACTGAGGAACAGGATGCTAAAACAAATATGGGTACACTCCCGATTAATTACAGGCTCTACATACATGTGTGTCTAGGGGTACAGCTCTAGGTCTGAAGAGGTGTACACGTTACACTCAGCTGCTTTCCTATTAGGAGCTGGGTTGATAGTTCAGTGACGAAAGCCCCAAGATGGGAAGAACAAGGACTGCCACAAGCCCAGATGAGGAAAAGCTGCGTGAAAGCTGCACGAGTGGCACCAAGCAGCTGGTGGGGGGCACAAAGAAATCGGCAATGACTCTGCAGATTGCCAATGCATTATCTGCGTCCCACTGTGCTCCCCTTTCGGAGAAAGACGCTACCTCTCCCAGCTCTGCTGCTCCAGCCCTCATAGCTCATCAGAACTGAAATACACGGCAGTGCAAACAGGCACGCGTGCAGCCACATCGACAGGCTGCATCGTGCACAGTGGGATAGGGAAGGACAAGAGGGTGGCCTGCGCAGAGGAAGAGGAGGGGGGCAGGTGTGAAATAGCAGAGGGGACTGCTTGGCACCGAGATGCACTGGCAGAGCAGCGCTGGGGAGCCCTCATTCTCTGCTGTGCCGCACAGACCAAGCCAGCGCACAGCCTGCATGGAATGGGGTCAGAACTTGAAATGGAAACACACAGTCACAACCTTAAGAAGGAAAATTGCAAGAGCCATGGTCACGGCATGCCTTATTTATTCTGGAATCTGACCTACCACCTTCACCACCATTTCTCTCCACCTTAAGGAAAGCAAGAAGGGAAAAACATTGTAACACAATGCAAGCTGTGCAGGGGAGAGCTTGGTAGCAGACAGCAAGGCTTTCAAGGTCCTGCAAACTGCAGGGTAACAGGGAAAGAGCAGTACATAGGCAAGGTCAGCAACTTGCAGGTACATGCGTCCTGGGGTGGCCAGGTACATATGCAGTGGAGTGCATATGTGGGAAGCACATCTGTGCACCCCAAGAGCACAGGGGAGCGTGCAGCTGTGGGTGGACAGCCTTGGAGATGAAGGTATGGATGGAGCTTTTCACAGGAGGACGGACGTTTTGCAGGGAGAAGCAGAGCCGTGCATGACTGTGGGTGTGCTTCCATAGCCGTGCAGGTGAGGACGGCAGGAGGTGAGGTGCGGTACCGCATAGGAGCAAGCCCATGCTGCAAGTATCGACAAACGCTGGGGTTACCTGGTGCTGCCAACTTCCTCTGGGCAGGGAGCAGGTACAGAAATTACAGCATGCATCCGTGATGCGCCTATGTATGTACAACAATTCCCTAGGACACTTACATGGGACACAGCAGTGCCTATTAGAAAAATATTACTGAAGTCTCTCACCTCTGATGCTTTCAATGCATTGGTATCCTACGCAGAGAGGATATTTGGGTGTGAGGGAAAACAAGAGACTCAGTGCTGACAAGGGACCAACACCAGAGGGAAAGCTTCGACAGTGACTGAAACCACTCGCTCCTCACATTGTCTGCAGGAGCAGAACACAGCCTGTGTCACTCACGGTGTTTTAACACAGAATCTGAGTCTGTGATCTCATAAATCCCAAGATCGGTTTTAACATCAACCCTACTGTGAAAACATTAGGGTAGAGCATAACAGAGTCTCACACTCTGGCTCTATACAAAGGAAACCGCTGCAGCTGACGAGCCTATTAAGCAGAACAGACACATAGTAAAGCTAGCGTGGAAGACATGCCTCTGGTCTACAAATCAATGCACCAGGCATCACCAGCAGGGAGTTTAAGAGGAGAAGCACACTGCTTGGCTGCTAAAACCCTCATCTCACCTCCCCTTCACCCCATGGCCACCTCAGGCTCAGAGGGAGGAGGGAAGAGCTGCAACCAGGTGCTCATTACAGAACAGCTCCACTCAGGCAACCTTGGGTCAATCAAGTGCATATAAAGTTGTCCAAGCACTAGCCCAGCTGTCTGGCATCCAATTACCTGGCCACATAAAACAAGACAAAGTGAAGTGCAGCTGCTGCAGTTCTTCTGCTGGGAAATACTACTTCTTAACTGGAGGAAACAGGTTTGGTTAGGTGTGTTCAGCAAACAGGAGGAACACAAGTGCCTTTGGAGCACAGCACATTTACAAGGCTCTGTCACAACAGTATCTCAGCACACAATGCAAAATCAGGCATTTGTTTTCTTGGGAGGTTCAGTTGCTAGTTTCTGGACTCCAGGCTGACTTGGTCGTACTTGGAGCACAGCAAAACCCACTATGTGTAGAAAACACTGCATGTGGAGATGCCTTTAGAACCTGAGTGTGCACACCTGCAGAGGGTAGCATTGCAACAATTTCTTTACAAAACTACGGATCCAGACAGTACTATCACATGTATTTAAAAAAAAAAAAAAAGGATTATTTCGGAAGGAATGCAAAGCAAAGCACGCAGGGATTTGTACATTTTGACTTTGGCCGTACAGGGTGATGACAAGTCCCAAGATCCCACAACCAACATAGCTAGTAAAATCCAGAAAGCATGAAAGAAGAATCACAGCCTACGTGCCTCCAACTGTACAAACATACCCACTACATTCATGAGAAAAAGCACCCACGGCACAAACCCGTGCAACCCAGGACAAAACCACCACCGCACGCACTGCCTTGTCCTCAGAGCAGAGCAGCGTGCTGCCCGCCTTCGGGGAGCACCAGCCCCTTCCCTGTGCGGGGAACCCCTGTGCTGCGCAGCGCTTGCTGGAGCCCCTGGTGTCTCCACAGCGGCCCTGAGGGCAGGGATGCTGGCCGCTGCAGCTGGAAGACAGACGAGTGCTGGATAGCCTCCGACAGCAAAGGCAGGTCGTGTCAAGTGCCTGTCCGGTTAGAAATTAGTATTTTTGGCAGTAGTTCACTCCAGAACAGAGTTCACTGAGGTGAAGAGAATACGGAGGCACTATTCGCCCCACCACTCTGTCAGCAAACGATGACTACTAAGAAGAGCAAGGAGATGCCTTTCATTGTCACCAGCAAGCACAGGAAAAAGCCACTTTTCCATCGCAGAGTAGCATTCAGCTGGGAAAAGACAAGTCCGTTCTCAGGCTTGTGAGCTGAAGTGACACAACCAGCTCAAACCCTGTGCCCAGCAGTGCCTGTGCCTGCAGGGTTACTCCAGCCCCAACCTTTGTGTGCGCTGGGACCAACACAGAGCTCCTCCCTCCCTCCTCCTCACCCCCAACCCCAAAGCCACAGAGGAGCTGCCGGGAGTAGGGTGCCAATGCGAGGAAGCAATCTTGTACCAGAGGAGTTGCCAGATCTGTGTGAGAAGGGGAAGAGGAGGATATAGCCTCCTTCTCCCCCAGCCTCCCAGTTAAGCCCGCAGCCAGCGATGCTTTCTTCACCTTGCTTGGCTTCAGGCAAATCCTTACCAGCAAAAACAGCAGCCTAAGCTGGTCTTGACACAGAGCGCAATTCATCTTGCAGCTGTCCCAGCCCACACATTTCGCCTTTCTTTACCTATGCTAAAAATACCTCGATGGTCTTCATGCAGATACTCCTCATTCCACCTCTGGCAGGGAAAAAGGGAAGCCAGGGACCCACTGGACAGTTTCATTTCCCTTCATCACACAGACCATGAACATGCCTTCCTAGGTTTTTACTTCTTGCTGCAGTTGGCACAGCTTTCCCCACAAGCAACGCCTGCCAGCATCCCTTTAGCTCCTTCCAATTGAGATGCTCTGGAAATGGAGTTCCCTGTGGACAGGACCTTCACAGGGTGCACCAAGCAGTCTCCATGTGCTTGAAAGAAAGGCTGGAAGGAGGACCCGGGGAACTACAGGCTTGTAAGTCTGACTTTGGTGCTGAGGAAGGTTATGGAGCAGATCATCTTGAGTGCCATCGCGCAGCACATACAGGGCAGCGAGGCAATCAGGCCCAGTTGGCATGGGTTTATGAAGGGCAGATCCCACTTGACTAACCTGATCTCCTTCTATGACAAAGCGACCCGCCGAGTGGATGAGGGAAAGGCTGTGGATGTGGTCTACCTAGACTTCAGTAAGGCTTTTGACACCGTTTCCCACAGCATTCTCCTGGAGAAACTGGCTGCTCATGGCTTGGTCAGGCGTACGCTTTGCTATGTTAAAAACTGGCTGGGTGGCCAGGCCCAAAGAGCCGTGGTGAATGGAGTTACATCCAGTTGGAGGCCGGTCACAACTGGTGTCCCCCAGGGCTCAGTACTGGGGCCAGCTCTCTTCAACATCTTTACCAATGACCTGGACAAGGGGAACCTCGAGTGCACCCTCAGTAAGTTTGCAGATGACACCAAGATGGGTGGGAGTGTTGGGTAGGAAGGCTCTGCAGAGGGATCTGGGTAGGCTGGATCGATGGGCTGAGCCCAACGGTGTGAGCTTCAACAAGACTAAGTGCCAGCTCCTGCACTTGGGGCACAACAACCCCACGCAACGCTACAGGCTGGGGAAGAGTGGCTGGAAAGCTGCCTGGCGGAAAGGGACCTGGGGGTACTGGCCGATAGCCAGCTGAATAGGAGCCAGCAGTGTGCTCAGGTGGCCAAGGAGGCCAACAGCATCCTGGCTTCTATCAGAAATGGTGTGGCCAGCAGGACTAGGGAAGTGAGTGTCCCCCTGTACTCAGCTCCGGTGAGGCCGCACCTCAAATACTGTGTTCAGTTTTGGGCCCCTCACTACAAGAAGGACATCGAGGTGCTGGAGCGTGTCCAAAGGGCAATGAAGCTGGTGAGGGGTCTGGGGAACAAGTCTTATGAGGAGCCGCCGAGGGAGCTAGGGTTTTTTAGCCTGGAGAAAAGGAGGCTCAGGGGAGACCTTATCGCTTTACACGACTACCTTAAAGGAGGCTGTAACGAGGTGGGGAATCGGTCTCTTCTCCCAAACAAGAAGCGATAAGACAAGAGGAAATGGCCTCAAGTTGCGCCAGGGGAGGTTTAGGTTGGATATTAGGAATAATTTCTTCACTGAAATGGTTGTGAGGCATTGGAACAGGCTGCCCAGGGAAGTAGTTGAGTCACCATCCCTGGAGGGATTCAAGAGATGTGTAGATGTGGTGCTTAGGGACATGGTTTAGTGGTAGATTTGGCAGTGCTAGGTTAATGGTTGGACTTGATGATCTTGGAGGTCTTTTCAAACGTAAACGATCATATGATTCTATGTATCCACCATGAGACCCGGCTCTGCTCTAGCACTTGCATCCTAGCACCCAACCCATTGCTGGGGGAAAAAAAAAAATCTCAATACAAATCTTGATTACGTTTATTCTGGGTGCTTTGCTCCACTACATGCACTTAGGGATCAAGTCCCCATCTTTGCAGCATCTTTCTGCCTATTTCTTGCTCTGGGCTGTGCAATTCAGGCAGTGCAATGAACAGGACATGTCAAAGGTGAGAACCTCTGAGGTGAGGCATGGCTGGGGCAGCCAAGCCAGCAGGACCATACCAGCAGGGCTGGCTGGGTCCAGCATAATGGTCAATAGAGAAACAATGTGCTTTCCCCCCACACTGAAGTCAATGGGAGTCCAATTAATGCTTTTCCTTCACGAAGATCAACAGTTTCAAAAGGATAAGTAACTATTGTCATCAGCATCGCAGCTGATGTGCACAGGGGCACGGACCACTGAAGAGGCTTGTTCTGAAGCCTCAGCTGCTCAGCAGCATCCCCATTCTCCCAAACTGGGGCTGTACCCACAAGACCACAGCCTCTCCGGTGCTTGTGGGAAGACCAGGGAGAAAATAAGCGCTCATTTAGGGTGGGCACTACTGGGGGCAGCAAATTCCTCAGCAGCTTGTTCTGGCTGGGTGGGAGTGGTGAACACACGCTAGTTTTGTTACAGCGGCCAAACCCCACGTCTGCCCAGAGAACCTCTCCCTGAGCAGGGAGACACCTGCGGCTCCGGAGACTTCCAGGAGCAGAAATTGGCCTCCCTGCCTGTTTACATGATATTCAAAGGGAGGCCGAGAAGGAAACAGAGCTCTGAGAACAAGGTTTTCCTACCGTGCCCCAGGCTGCCCCAGTGATGCCCAACTCTCCCCATCACTTCAGCATCTCCCTGGCGGGGCACCTCTCCTGGCGAGGCACTGGAGAAGCCGGCAGCACACTGGGTGCTCCACGGGGAGGGATTCAGGGCCGCCTTCCTATCCCCCTTGCCAAGCCTGGCTGGGTCTGACGCTGCATTTGGCAAGAGCAGACCTCCCTGCTAATTTTAGCCTCCGGCTCTCCACCCAGGCAGCTCAAGCGCTGTGGAAAGCTGGGCAGCACCGAGGTGAGGGCTGGGAGATGCTGTCTTCAAACAGCCCGCATGCTGCCGGCTAAATGTAAGCTGGCGGTGGGCGGTGGGCCACAGCACATCCCTCCCATCAGCCAGGGATGGAGCAAGGCCACACCACAGCTCCCCTGGGACCTGCTGCTGGGGCTCGCTTGCTGCCCAGAGGGATCACCAGTGATTTGAGCTGCAAATCCCTGAGAGGATCCCATCTGTTATACGTATTTATAGAGTTTCTGGATTAAATGCTACCTGACTGTGGACTACAGAAAAAAACAACCATCTTTTCTTTGATTTTCACTGTTCCTAGAAAAAAGGGATTTTACATACTTTGAAAACAAAGAGGGACACGTGGAAAATTCCTGGCTACTCTAGCAAATTCTTTTTCTGCAGAAACCGCTGGCAAAGTGCTGTGCATTTGCAAGGCACCCAGGATGAAACAGGTAACCACACTCTGGAAGTCACCCAGAGCAGCTGCAGCACAGAGCACCACACTCGACACAAGGAAACCAGATGTCTTGGCAGACAGCACTGCAGTAAAAAGCCACTGTGGTACCAATTTTCAAGGCACCAAAAGCCCTTGTGACACCACATATGTTCTTAACAATCTTGGCAGAGTTGCTTACAGTCCCCCATCAGCTTCTGTAATTATTACCCCTGCATTTTCCTCCACCCTTTTCAAAACTCGGAGTCAGTAGTTTATTCTGTGCTCTCCAACTCCTTCCTACATCTCCTCTCTTTTCGATCTCTGCACCCAAGACCGCCAATTCTAGCCTTTGCTCCACTGAAGTCTCAAGTATTTAATTTAGACTTCGGTTCTTCCTCCCTCACACCTTTTGGGTGGCCACTGGCATTTTCAGACCACTCTGCTCCAACACTCATCTCACTGTGCCCCATTTCTGGCTGCTTCTTACTTTGTCAAATAATCCCCGCTGCTTGTATTCCCAAATGCTGCTGCTTCTTTCCTGCTTTACTCATCTTTCAGTTTTCTTTTCTTTCTTCCTCTACTTCTGCATGAGCTGCAAGATACATTGAAACATTTCTTTCTCCTCCTCAACCTGCCTATGAGAAATATCTAATTAAAACACAGAGTTACAAGAAAAATACGAAAACAGTTTACAAAGGATCTACGTTTAGGGGAAAAAAAAACCCTAATCATGGCATTTGGGAAGCAAAGGGTTTTGGAACAAAGCACTCAGAGTACTGCAAGACACAAAGTTAACTGGCAAAGTGATCGCAATTTGCCAACAGAAGAAATCAGCTGAGGGAAGGCAGACAGTGATCAGACACTACAGACAAACCAAAACACCAGCTGGGACCTGAGGCTGGGGGGGCAGGAGGAGTCCAAAGCCGGAGCGCATCCACGAGATGCCCCCTTCACCACGCTGAGCCGCGGGGGCTGCAGGGAGCGGTGTGCGTCCGTGCGACGTGTCTGCAGAAGCGCTGCATGACCTGCAAGGAACTGTGGCGCGTTCAGAGAAACTGCAGGTGCTGAGCACAATGAAGGGGCGGCAGCAGCAGCGTTAGCATCATTAGGGCTTCTTCAGAGTTGTGGTGGGAATGAAGACGAGGACTCAGCAGGAGGGGAAGGCACAGGAAAGGTGGAGGCATTTATTAGCGCACAGTAGGACAAGTGAGCAGCGTTATGCTCACTACAGAGAAACAGGCGGTGGTTGGAAAGCCACGGGCAGGAAAGCCAAATGAAATTCAGGCTGAGTGATAGCAACCTCAGCTCCACTGCTGGAGCAGGTGAACAACATGGAGAAGTAAATCCACACGAAGAGCTGCAGCTAGTAACTGCAGGGGGGAAGAAAACACCCATTAGCAAGGTTACAACCTGTCAAACCCTGGTGTCACAAGGCACGTCTCATCCTCTGCAGAGGCAGGAGACCGAAACAGAGACAGAATTAGAATACATCTATCAGAGGATAAGTAAGCTCCCAGCATAGCCCAGTGCAGAGCACTACGACTGTCCTTCAACTCACACACCCAAAAAGCTCTTCCTTCTCCAAGAAAGTGGCTGTGAAAGAGTTGGACTGGGAACTGCCCTGGGAATCAGCAATGGAGCCGGAACCGCCCAGAAAGGCAGGAAGAGGCAACGGAGCAAATCCCCCTTGGCTGGTTTGCTTAGGTAGGCCCTGAAGAATTAGACACCTTCACAAAGAGAATTTTGCCTGTGAGGGGAGAAGAGAACAACGACTGATACCAAACAATTTCTCATGCTTAAGGTGCTCACATAGTGGTCTGGCCAACGTGTTGAGACAAACCAAGTGTGAACTTGGCAAAACCTTTTCCACAGACTGCCGTTCGAGCTGTGTTTGGCCCTGAAGCTCTTCGTAGGACCCAGATGAACTTAGATCCACATGGGTATTTGCTCTGGGGGGACAATCCTAGAGATGCATCACCTGAGGCTGTGGAAAAGCTAGACCTGCTGGGCTGAAGCAAGAGTCTAAATAACCTACACGGCAAAAAGAAGAAGAAAAATTGAAAGGCGAATTGAAAGGAAAAATTAAAAATGCTTGAAAAAAATGGCCTGCTGAGCTAAAGCATTCTATAGGCACAGGGCGTGAGTTTCAACCAAGAAACTGAAAACTAAACAAAGAGGACTTAATATTTTGAGAATAAGCACCAATTTAGTGATCCACAGCTGGCATATCAGTTGCTTTTGCAGTACAAGCCCACTTTGCAAACTGACTGAAAGCCTAGGGGAGAGACAGTGATTGCAGACGCTTGCCAGCACAGGCAACAGAGATACAGCAGTGCATTATACGATGGTCTGTCTTGATTGAAAACAAATTAAAACGTCTCAACTGGTCTGCTTACATCAAACCACAGACTGCGGCAGCCAGTGCTGATGCTGGGAGCGGGTTGCTGCAGCAGGTCATGGAGCCTGTTAGTGCGTGGCGGTCAGGGCAGGATATTCTCAGCCCATGACAAGCTTTGTTCTGTGGTCTAGATGGGGTTAACAGCACCCAGATGCGACTACTGCAATTTTTTTTTTTTTTTTTACAGAAAACAACGTTAAATAATGTAAATAAAACTGATTTAGGAAGTGAAGCATTTACAAGAAGGGCTGGAGATAGCTTAACTAGGCTCAAACAAACAGTAGTGCTGAGGAAGCTGTCGGAGCTGCCAGCACCACGTACACACGCCAAGTCAAACAGCCCACACTAATGACATGGGAATAAGTGGCCCCTTGAAGCAAGGCAGAAGCAGATTTATTTAAAACAGCAGGAAAAAATACATATATCATGAACACAGATTATTCTCACTTCAAGAGCACTCTACTAGGCAATTCTGCAGCCTAACAGGTGACGATACAGATCTAGTATTTTCACTGGTAAATGGGATATAAGAGTACCTGACAATAAGCTACTGTTTAACACGCATGAATTTACACAATTTCAGTGAAAAACAGGCTTCCATTATAACCCTACCAGTTCCTGATACCTACAGTCCAGTGGGCTAGTGGAAAAGTTAAAAATATACAACACGCCTGTTAACTACAAGGTTTTCCATAAGTCTCTGATCTGCATTTAGCGTTTTTACGTTACTGAGTAGCACTGACTGTCAATTGCTCATATTTTGCTCAACTGGAAACAAAAATCATGAACATTTAGACTGTCTGAAGTCAAGGTCACTGGGGACTTGTAGATGAGATGGAAACCAGGCAGCAAAAAAATGAACCACGTATGATGCAAAGGCTTGGGACACTGCTTGCATCTGCAATGGAAAACAGTGACGCAGAGAAACAAGAATAGCACAGGATGCAATACTTTCACCGTATAAACATATCAGATGGGCCTATGTTACAGAGTAACAGATGACAGCTTCTCCAGATTCTAAAAAGAAAGGAAGTAGGAAGCCACGTTCACTCTTTCTCCCTCCGAATAAATAAACCTCAAACGGGATGCAGTCACAGAATGCTGAAATAACTAGGCCTTCAGAAGCGATAAAACTGGACTTGTGAGGGTGGCACTGATGCTTCAGAGAGACTCACAGGTCCACCTGGCAATCTTTAGATTGTCTGAAGTGACCCAACATTTCAGAGACTAACTGAATCTTGCTCAGCGTAGTTAATTTAAATTCTTCATTATGCCAACATGGATTCTTGTTCTGAGGCATCTTTGGAGAGGGCTGATTTCCTTAACAGCAGTGCTCCCGCGGATAACCTTAGCACCTCAAAATGCAGAGGACTCTCCGCAGACCATATCAAAGCCTTGTGCTGAAGTGGCATGGGAAAGTTTTCTCAGGAAAACAGAGGTGCAGGGGAGCTCTGGCCAAGGCCAGCAGAGACAGACCTTGTTTCCTTTGTCCTCCTGCTGTGCATACCCCTGCACTTTGGATGCTTTTTTTTTTTTTTTTCTCTCTTTTTGAAGCTCCCAGAACTCATTCAGAAATGAGCTTGGAATCAGAACAAGAGATGAGCTCAGACTGCAAAGACCCAAAGCTGGAGGTGTATTTTGGCTTGGTCAGCTAAATATGCCGACTACGCATGTCTCAGATCATAAAAAGTAGAAGTATCTAAGAACCAGGCTCACACCTGTTTCAACCCAAGGCATTATGTGGGTCTTAGATCTCACACCACATTAAATAAGACAGCATATTTCCTTTTCTGGAAAACCTTTCTCAGCTATTAATACAAGCCTGAAAAAAAGCAATTGAATTGGGAAGCGGCTGGAAAAGGCAACATCGATGCACAGCAAGAGCAAACAGCAAAGGGAAACTCAAGGTACAGTAAGATACATCAGCCATTCTTGAGGCTATTGCTGTAAGCACTGGAGGAAGAACCCTACCATCCCTCCATCCCTACTGCCATGACCTACAAGAGAAACTCTGCCTTCAGGAAAACGTCCTGCTTTTCACCGTATTGCAGACATCGGTGATTCCAAACCAGGAGATGAAAGATGTCAATCATCTCTCCCAGCGCCACTCTTCCTCCACATCTGCCTGAACTTGCAGGTGAGAGACATAATGCAGAGCCTTCGTGCTACTGTGTCAGATAGTTCAATGCCAACCACACTCAGAAATGCATCTCCAGAAGACAATAGCATTCCTCTGCCAAGCCCACAGCGTGGAGGAGACGCAGAGGAGGGCACAGCTCTGTGGTGTCTGAGTCATCCCCAGCCAGCCTGACTCAACAAGACAGGAAGGTGTGGTGCGGGAGTACACGCTGAGCTGGCACACCTCTACACAAATCTGTCACAGGTAACATATGTACATAAAAGGATGGTGCAAGAGTTTCTTTCTAATGTTAATATATAGTTTTTGTCTGGCCCCAGAAGGTCCCCAAATCACTTGCAGATGGTGGGCCAGGTTCCAAGAGAGTAAACGCTCGCAGCTCTAATTCAGCACATGGGGAGCCAGGCACTCGGCACTGCTCCAGGAGAAGGTTACGTACGAGTCAAATCCCAGCCTGACTGCGAGTCAAGAGGCGGAAAAAGCCAGGTTCACAAACTACTTGCAGTACATGCCCCAGCAGCAGTGAAGGGATACCGTGGCCCAGGACAAGCACAGCACAGCCAACATTAGGTCCGGGCATCCCCTGGTTACCACACATCAACAATCTTCACGACCAAGCTAGAGCCGACACCTGCATCATTCAAACTGCTCTCAGCAGCTCTGGCTTCCCTGCCGAGCCCGCAAAAGGCATCTGTGATGTAGATATGAGCCCAGGGGTGCCAACTCATGATGTACACCAGTGCAGATCAAGATGTGACAGCACTTCTGATCGCCCTCCCAAGGGACTGAACCGATCACCTTGAAGTGAAAACTTGCCCGCTCTGCAGTGCCCAGCCATCTCCCGATGGCTGTGGCAGCCCATGATGAGCGCTGGGGAATGGCGTTGCTCGGCACAAGTCCCTGCGAATGAATGTCTCCTTACTGTCCTCAACAGCACAGAAGCATCACATGCAGACTTCATAGCACGGATGCTCCCCTGCTGCCAACGCTTTTCCTTGGTCAGGGTGGGGTGCTCTGGGGGTGGTATCCAGCTTAACTTTTCCACTGAGGGGAAACAGCAATACTTCAGCCACCGCCAGAGTGCCACGTGGCTGAATCTCTCATCGTGGGCACTCAGTAACCTTCGGTGCAATTACCTATGCAAAAGAGCGATACCGTGCATGTACGGGCAAGTAACCGTGCGTGTGAATGATTGCAAAAGTCAGCCTGCGTGCATGTGAACGAGCCTGCATATCTCAGCGCGCGCACCCTTATGCATAGGTGCCTGGGCAGCGAGGCTACAGAAGGAAGCTGATGCACTACATTAAATTAAATTAAACTTCAGCTTTCCACCAGCTACCTTTCTCACACGAAGACATGCACCTGCCCATTCACGCCAGGACTCAGGTCAGGTTTTAAGCAGCTCGCACTGCTTTGTAATAACCTGGAGATCTGAGAGCTCGCCCAGGTGGGAAGTAAGGAGCCAGTTTTCTCAGGGGATGAATGGGACACTAAAAGTGCACGTACTGGGGAGGTAGGAGTCTTGCCATATGGGAATTGTTCCACATGAATGTTACTAGCGCATCTCCCTGGGTTCTTCTGAGCCCCTCCTATTTCCCGCTTCAGGCAGTGGGACTGCATGCTACTGAGTTAGAAGAGCAGCGGTCCAAGATGCCAGAAATGAGACAGAAACCATTTGTCACAAACCCAGATAGGAAGATAACACGCTCCCAGTGTTACTTACACACAACACAAACGTGGAGGAACAGAGGTGGGTTGGAGCAGCCAGGAGGGGTAGGTTAAAGCAGGGCCCCCCAGGTCCCTTGTTCCTACAAGCTGCACCTCCCAGCAATTTAACCTAATCGTGCACACCCTGCTCTTGCCGGGCTCAGTGTCACTCACACCTGCAATAAAGGAAGTCAGTGCAAGTGATTTAGAAGCTCCCAAGATACCATGGTCTTTGCAGCAGACAAACTTGTCTGCAGAGCAATGGCTGGGACTGACATCACCTCTAAGTTTGTTCAGTGCCTGGGATTCACTTTTATTATGTCAACACAAAATTTTAAAGCACAGGGGGATTGCTGCACATCCTCCCTGCCTGCCAGCTTGGCTTCCTGACACCAGCCTTGCTCCTCCAGAGCCATCTCTTCCAGCCCGGGAAGGCGAGGCGAGGCACAGCCGGGCAAGGACAAGAAAACCAGAGGTAGCAGGGGAGGTCCCCGATGCACCAGCCTCTTCGTCCAAGCGCAGCACAGCAGCTCTCCAGCAGAGGCAGCGCCCTGGGGTGGGGTCTTCTCCCAGGAAGACCTCTCCCTGCCTTGCCCCCTGCCCGACCAGCCCTGCTGCCAAGCCAACAGCGGTGCAGCAGGGTGCAGGACTCCAGACCTGCCTGCTCTGTGCCTCATTGGTGCTTTCTCCCTCCCCAACTCCTCATTCAGCTTTAAAAAAAAAAAAAACAAAAAACTTTCCTGCTTCCAGCGCTCACTCGCAGGAGCGAAGCTCGCTGTGTGGCAACTAGCAAAGATGAGAAAAACACTGCTGCTGGAGAGCCCACTCCAAAGAGGCTAGCGCCTGTCGGCAGCACGCAGACTGTCTCCAGCTCCCGGGTTTCTTGGCAGGGAGGCAGTGTCCTGCCTGTTTCAACTTGTTTTGGACGACAACAAGCCACATTTCATGGGAGGAGAGTTGTGCCCATCTTCAGCTCACATCAGCCTGCTTGTTTTTCCTCCCTCAGCTGTAAACATGTTTGTTTAAGATTCCTATAAATTACCTACTGGGCAGCAGACCAGCCAAATATGCTCAACTGGGAAAAAAAAAAAAAAAAAGAAAGGAAGAAAAAGAAAAAAACCAGGCAAGTCTCACAACAACAGAAGTACCCTCCTGCCCATGAGACACAATGATCCTGCCAGTTAGGTTTCCAGGGAAGAATATGTAGGGATACATATGTGATGCAGTCCTTGATACTGCAATGTGACTGCATCAAGGTATGCAAGGAAAAATGTTTTTTTTTTTTTTTTAAAACTAGACTGACTGCTCATTTCAGCATCACCTTCACGAGAAAGGTGTCACTCATGAGGACCCACACTTTGATCCACCCCCACCCAGTCCATCCCAAGCCTCCCTGACAGCCACAGAAGGCCCAGACCGATTCAGGCACGTGTGAGCCCTACGGTGCCCAGGGGCTGCACTGAGTACGAATTCTGCAGCTCAGGCTGGTCCCTCAGCCCTTGAATTTAAGGTAACAGCAAAAGGAACCTCACGGCCAGAGCCTCTTTCAGCACACGGTGATACAACACCACAGAAGCCACTGGGTACCAATTATTACAGTACATTCTGTGAGGCCCTTTATTCTCTTTCAGCCGAACTTATTTATGTGCTTAACCTCGTTGCACAGCAGAGCTGCATATACATAAAGGGAGGACAGTCAGGGCCACAGTTTTCAAGCACCACTTACTTACTCTAGCGTCTACTGGGCCATTTCAGATTTGCTTCTCCTGCCCCACACTGACCGAGCAGGGGAAGAGGAGCATAACGCTGGGGAAGAACGGCCATGCCTGAAGACCCCTCCGGAAAGTGAGAACACACTTGCTTTTCCATTCACAAGCTATCCTGCAATGCCTTTTAGGTAGGCGAGAAGAAAGCGCAGTTACAGACACGGAAGATGGAAATAGATCTCTTTTAGCTCCCTTCCAAGCTCAACAGCTCCACAGCTTTCTGCCCTCAATGGAAGGAGCCTCGTAGCCTTCTGCGTGGAAAAATTACCGAGTAAACAGCCTTTGTATTTTATCAGCAATAACTGGGGAGGCTGTTGCATCAGATAAGTTGAGACGGCAGCTCTAGGTTGGTCCCCAGCTGTGACTTACAGTGGGGTTCCCACCTGGGACACATGAAGGAAAACAATGCAGAAACAAGAGGAAAAAAGCATTAATTGCTCTGAGAATCACCCTCTGAGAATCCGATGCCAGCTCTCCGGGATCTCCAGAAAGAGCCACCACGTGGAGTCACAAACGCAGCCACACCAGTCCCAAGAGCAGAAAACACTTAGTTTAACAGCCAAAAGAAAACAAATACTACTTGTTTTTCATTCCAGCTTCTGATTTCTCTTAAAACAAAACAGTCTTTAGGAGGTACAGGGTAAGCGGAAGGGTGAGGAGGGTCACAAATTAAATCTTCCTCCTGCTAGCAGGTTCCAGGACACTCTCCACAAGGCCAGGAAATCGCGATGCCAAATGCCCGGCATAGCGCATCGGCTCCCGGGCACGGGCGCTCTCGTGCCGTGACGCTGCGGAGCCGCCTGCCGGAGCGCATCCCCCTGCCAGCCTCGCCAGCAGCCCCTGTGTGCCTGCCGCACGCGGTCAGCAGCGATGTCTCCGGTGGGTCTGGGAGAGTCTGGAACTTTTATTTAACTGAACTAATATAACGTGGTTATTTTCCTCATCTCCTGTTTTAGTTGGTAGGGACCACAGTTGTGTCACTGTTTCCAGTTTCAGTCTTGAAACAGGGCGATTTTTATAACAAAGATATAAAAATAACTCCTGCCTAAAAGCAGAGAGGAAGAATCCAGTTCGTAGTAAAACTTGCTTGCTTGTGCACATCCCTTCTGTTCTGACCCCCTCTGCCTGTTTCTCCCATTTCCTCTCTCCCCCTTTGCACTACCACCAGCGTAAGGACCTCCAGCTGTGCAGCTGCACACACCTGACTCAGCCCCTTTCCCCCTATAACCACTGTTTTAAATACCTCGCTGTGGCTTGCTTCCTCCCTTGCTGCACCACAGAAGCCCTCTATATACTTTTAAAGTTTTCTCTAGGGATCTTTGGGGGTTATTGGCAGACTGATGTACAGCAGGAGGCTTGGTTAGATCACATGAAAGATGCAACATGGAGCAGACTCACAGCACAACCTATTTTCTCCTGCCCCAACTAAATTCCACCAGGCATAAAAAGCACATTATAACCAGGGGATCCATCCGGGCCAAAGAAATCAGATCTCTGTCACTGTTGGAACAATAAATACATGTTTTTAACCTTAAGATCACAGATAACATGGAACAAATGAACAAGCTGAAGTTCTGATCCCGCAGTGGCCTTTATGGGAGTAGACGCTCATGGAGCTCCTTGCACAGCCGCAGCCTGAAGCTTTAGGACTGAAACCAAACCTGACCCATGGGAGTAAGAATCAGAAGTTGTGTAACGCATGACGAAGGGACCGAGATGCTGAGAAGTATTAATAGTTAAATGTATTTGAGAGACGACTACTACTATATGCATTGGTGCCAATCACTGATACTATTTAGAAAATGCCACCACCAACAAAAAGGCTTTTAGAAAACCATAGGCTGTGCAAAACTGCCTTGTAACTATAAGAAAGAAGAGAAGCATGAAAACCCTTACAACGCTGATGGAATAACTGTACTCATGTAAACACACTGACCAACTTTTCAAACGCAGTCCTCTGCTTTGGGGAGGGAAAAAAAAAAAAAAAGAAGCCACCCGCACTTAGTCGCAGCCCCGCTGCACTCCTAGAAGTTCGCACCAGATGAACCTGTTACCAGGCTAGCGGCGTGCATCTCCAGGGCACGCATTCCCTCCTCTCTCACTCGCGGCTGTTGTCTCCCCAAAGCCGCATGCAGAGCGCCTCTGCCGCCTCCCGCGTCAGCGCCGGGCCGCGCGGAACGGCCGCCACCTCAGAGCCGCCCGCTCCGACAGCTCTCCGCGCCCAGAGGCGGCCGCGGGCCGACGGCAGGGAAGCGAAAAGCCCAACGCCCGCCTCCCCCCCGGGCGCAAAGCCCAGCTCCGTGCCCGCCGCGCTCCGCGGGCACGGCACGGGCCCCCCGCCCTGCCCTCCCCTGATGCCCCGCGGGGTAACTCACTGCGGTCCGG
>VXAL01018532.1:51663-68531 GCA_013399475.1 Chauna torquata
AAAGTCCTTGGCTCTATGTAAATACTGCTCTGCAACAACCAAAACCATCACCACTATTTTCATCAAAAATCCAAAACACAGCATTGTGTGAGCCTCTACGAAGAAAATTAACTCTATCCCAGCCAAAACCATGACAAGGCTCCAGGCAGGTTCAGGCTCAGCCTTTCTCTGCTAGGATAAAGAGGCTTTTCGTAGCTTTTTGTCACAATACATGTATATCTATCAGTTCTAGTGTAAAACAACACAAGCTCTTGCACAACCTTTTCTGCTCTGCTGAATCATCTGTAGTTCTGTGCCTTGCCCAATATTTCAACATCCTTTCTGAAATGCATACGCTCCTTCCTTGTCTAAATAATGCCACACAACTATAGTTTTCCCTTACTGCTCATGTTTCCCCTACACGAGAAACATTTTAGCATCCTGTTTCACAATAAGAACGTTTGTCCAATTCCAGCCTTTAATCCTTGCCAGTCTCCATATTCCAAGAGTCAGCCATTTTAGAGGTATGTTACCAATTACTTGTACCTACATATACAACATGGCATTTAGTTGTGTTGAAATGATACAAGTCACACATTATTAACTTCAATTAGCAAAAAAGATGCTCAGTCTTTAGAATAAATGACATTTTTTGTTTTCTCTGCAATAATTGTGGAAGAAAATTGACTTATATGGGTCTTGGAACCTTCTTCGGGAAACCTTTAGGAAATGCCAGTAATGCCTTACTGACATCTTAAAGGGCTGTGGTCAGTGGTAGAAAGCACTTGACTTTTTAAAGCAATTCCTGGCTTGAAGGTCCCCATTTGTTTTGGCAACATGAAAGCAACATTTCATATGATCACGTGATGTCACGCATAAAAAGCGCATACAATATCTTGCACTTCCTGCCCTTGTACAAATATTCAACCTTCCAAATAAAATGGATTTACAGATCAGCACTACTGTAATCTACCCCCCCCAATAGAAAGGGTTCATAACCTAATGACAAATGAAATATAAAGTTCAAGATGCACTTTGATGTGAAAGCACCAGCAGATATATTAGGAATATTGCCATTTTATTCTGTTCAGTCTTTCAAGTAGTAGGAAATATTACTTGAAAGAACAAGTAAGGAAGACAGGAAACTAAACATTTACATCCTTCTTCCCCCAGTGCTTCCTCCCAGTCTTACAAATATGAATGCCCTAGCCTACAGTCTTTAGCCAGACACTTCATGGCTTTCAGGTGAGGCAAATCCAATTTCATCAGCAATTTTTAGCTTTTACAAGTTGAAAATAAACAGAAAATCATTTATTTCTACTGGTTCAAGAGACCTTTTTGCTAGCTTCCCATCAACTAAATTTAAGGAGCAAGACTAAATGATGGATAGCATAGTTCAATAACTTTCCTCAGCTGTCCACAAGGCATTGGCACCTAAGCTGTTCACAAATCAGTTTCTGGACCAGTTCAGCATTTTCAACTAAACTTGTCAGTGACAATGCACTTTAAAACAGCCTCTTGTGGTAGCAGTTCAAGATATGATTTAGTAGCTTAGTGGTTAGTATTGGTGATAGGATGACGGTTGGACTAGACGATCTTGTAGGTCCTTTCCAACCTTGTGTTTCTATGATTCTATGATTCTAAGTCACACACACACACACACACACACAGTCCCATAAACGCCAGGCTTTCAGTTGGGCATCTAGGTACAGAGTGTCAGCCACCCACACTGACGCCTGTCTGCGATGAACTTGACTTCAGGAATACATGTGCCCAATGAAAGCCACAGTACAGGACCACAAAGGGCAGCAAGCTTTTCAAAGAAGATGCACAATTGAAGTAGGCCTTGACTTTTCAAAGGAACTTCCCCACTGCATTGTATTAGCTGGTACTATAAAAACAATTCTTTCTCCAAATCTTGACAGCACAAGAACTGCTGCATATCTGTCTCTCCCACACACTGCATCAGGATCTCCATAGCCAGTACCACACCAAAAGAAACTGCCTGCTATTGCACACCAAGTACTTTTCAAATCGGAAGGAACTGCTGGTATCCTATAGGTGTATACTTCAGAAAGATATTATTCTGTTTCCATCACATTTAACAAGGTAGGAAATGCACAGTAGGAAACAAAGGCACCGAAATAGCTTTTCCAACAGAGATATGCTCTCCAAGGTGGACAAGATTTGCTGATGCTACAGTAAAAACACAAATACCCCACATTTATAAAACTGGGCTGAAGCCACATTCGTAGCTCTTTCCACAATTTGTTGTTTTTCTTCCACAAAACATCTGTTTTCTAGAACCACAATGTCCTGATGTCTGGTAATGAAGATAATCACTATATAGCTAGTTATATTTATCATGTAGCAACTAGGTACCTGCTCTTCCACCCCATTTTCAGCTACACTTCAGCAACACCTGTAGAAAAGCTGACCATGACTTGCTGGTACATAACCATGGTATAGCTTAAAGCTACAAAGGTAGATAATATGGTGGTTAAAGAAGATACTAGATGCTTTTTATTATGAGCTTCCTCTGTGTGTTAAAGATAAGCTGGGAAAAAGGGGACAGGAAGATGACACTTGATAGTCTAGTTTTCCCTCCCTTCCAGACATTCAAAACAAGAGTAGATGTTGCTTGTTCTTGCAGATGAATTCTATAAAAGATTAACCTTTTCCACCATATTAAAATCAGTCAGGATTGTCCCAGCTAGGTTATAAATGAGTGAAGGGAAGCCATTTTAAAACAGTTATACTGCCAAGTGTAGAGTCAGATGCAATACACTTTAGTACATACTTTCTATACAATGTCTTTTTCAAAGAAAATTTCCAGTTACATCCTGAATTGCCAAGGCACCATAACAGTAATCATTTAAACCATTTAAAAGCTCCTTCTCACATAGGGGAAGGTGAACCAAGCAATGTGGACCTTGACTTAGATCCTTCGATGATTATTAATACTACATCTGGTTTGTAATATGCTCCAAATAAAGTTTAAGACCAGTATACACTGCCCCCTACACCACAGATATGAAGGTAAGAAATCATAATCATATTCCTAATATATTAGTCATCTGGTACTTTCTACATCAGTCTTATCAGGTGCCATCTCAGCTGAAACAGCAACCTAATTTGGCATGTTGGGAACGGCTCATGTACCATCGATGGATGTTATGACATTAACTGCAGATTTCCTCAAGCCTTCTGTCACTGGATGCCAGTAAACAAGCAATGTCCCATTCCTAAAACTACGACTCCAGTTAAAACTTCAGCTTCAGCAGACCCGTAGTTCATTCTCTAAGCCATAGATTTTTGCTTTTAAGTTTTTTAGTTCTCCTTGAATTTTACGGGTTAGTCTGTTTCCTTGACAGACCTCACGTAGAATTGCAAGATCCTGGTCTGGTCCAATATTCAGAGTCACCTAAAAAGGAAAACAGATTAAGAAAAGCAACATTGTACAGAGTACAATTTAGAGAGTACAATGAGTATATCAGGGAGATAACTCTAAAGGAGACCCTTTGTACCTAGCAAAGAGGATGCTTAAGCTAATGTCACTAGGCTAATCCATATCACCCACAGAAAGGTATTCCAGAACCAAAAAATAACAGACAGAGCTCTCGTTCATTAAGGTGTTATAGTACTGGTGAGGAAGAAATCTGAACAGAACATCATTAAGTTTACCCATAACCTGTTGGGCTATTTTTACTTTCTGTATTATTTAAAGAGCCACAAAATGAGGCGAATTAAAATATTTATCAACTAACTTTTATATAGCTCTAAGTTTCTTTCCTAATATGAAGACATTTCGTCATCTTTTGCTATTAGAACTGCAAGTGGTCTAATTTCTGTGGCCAGCCCGCTGCCTTCTGAACTGCATACAGGTCAAGAGCAGTTCAAGTACAATTCCCAATCTCAGGCCTGGCCATATAGCTGACACTGAGCTGAACAGAGGCTGCTGGATAATCATAGCTCCTGACGGCAAACTAGCAAGGGTTGCCATTTCCTGTCACTCTGGAATTGGATAGCATGCCAGCCCAGTCACATTCAACATCACAGCAGCACAGATTTGGAAGTTGCTCTCAAAGGCCTCTTTTCTGTTGACCCTTTAGAGTGTCTCATTGTCATCGTGTAGCTCTTGGTCAAAGATTTTAACATACAAATCAGGAAATTTAGTCATCTATAGTCATTTTGACCTAAGTAATAAGAAAGATTTGAAGATTACACAGGAGACTTCTAGCAAGTATTTTATTCCTCTGCCCTCTTGTGGTTGGAAATGTAAAGAAATTCAGAACACAACTAAGAACACACTCATGGTAATAAAACACACAGGTCTGTGGTAAAGATATCACAGGCATTTTTTCCCCCCCCATACACATATGGGTAAAGTCTAGTCCTTAACTCTAGGGAAATACTGTATTTAAATACTGACACTACACCTCTATTGGGTAAGCCCATAATGATCTGCCTCAGCAATGAGCTGTTACCTTAAAAAGCTGCTTCTCTACATCTTTCAGCTTCTGCCGAAGCTGTTTAATGTCATTCTTAAAGCCTTCCGCTTCCATATTACGACGTTTTTCCAAGGCCTCATATCGCTGAGTCATCAGCTTCAAGCGCTTCCCCATCTTTTCTGAGCGTTCCTATGGAGATGAAAACTCAATGAGGTAATAGAATAGAGGCTGCAAGATCATCACACAGCTAGCAGATGATTACAGACTAATTACCTTAAAGAGCTCTCTGCCAACATCTCCCTCCTCACGAATCCTAGCCAGCTCACTTTCCAGGGTGATACACTGCTCTCTGTACATGTTCGATAGCCGCTGCTCCTGCATCAGTTGCTCTTGCAGTGACTAACACACAGGAGGAACAGAAAGAATTAACTCAACAGCCAGCGCTCACCATATTTCCCCTGCTCTGGAACAACAAGTGTGACAAATGGACAGTATGACAGGCAAATAACAGTAACTGGAACCAACGCTAATGAAGTAACTAGGTGAGGACCTCCTCCCACAACATTCTAGAGCCACTTCCATTACCAACACTTTTTAAGTAGGTGATCAGTTCTGCATGACAGTTCAAAGAACTCCCTCCTCTTCCCGTTAAAAATAATATTCAACTATAGTGCTGTAGTTCCTGTTTTCACTGCTGCTTGCCCAGTACTGCATTTCAGAAGAGTCTGAATTCAATGGCAGATGAAAACAATTCCCTATTGCCTGTTTACTTTCTAAATCCTTATTGACTGTTTACTGCTTCAGACCTTCTCAGTGGAAGTGTATTAGAAGTAGAAGAAAAAATTCTGACTACTGTAGAGGAATTAAAGGACACCAATTGAAAGGATTTTGCTCTCCCCTGACAGCATGGAGAAAGACAGACACCACGTTCTACATCCATTAACTGAAAGCATTTATACTAAAAGAAAGGCGTGTGCAACAAGCAGATTACTGTTGGCCCACACATCACGTGATTTGCAGAAGTAGGGATTTGCTATGGGCATAAGAGAAACCAATAGTGAAACACTACTATAAATCCTAGCTATACATTTTACCTGAAATTCAAAAACAACAGAGGCAGTAGAAGTTTTGTTTGTTTGTTTTTAACACTTTAGTGCCAGCAACAATGCAACTTAGAGCAAGCCAGTCAGCTTTGAAACAAGCTACTGCCTATCTTGGCAAGATCCAGAAGCTTGCAAT
The DNA here is from genome assembly GCA_013399475.1 of Chauna torquata. Taxonomy (NCBI): domain Eukaryota; kingdom Metazoa; phylum Chordata; class Aves; order Anseriformes; family Anhimidae; genus Chauna; species Chauna torquata. The sequence continues at coordinate 57,333 of VXAL01018532.1, forward strand.
TTTCCTGACTGTTAGAGAGCCTCTGCCTAGGACAAAAAATTACCTTTATTTCTCTACTGTGGAGTTTCCAAGCTTCATGACCTGTTGGAAGCATCTTCTTGGTATCTCTCTGCTTCTTCTCTCTTTCTGGCTCCCTGCTGATAAGCTGATCTGGATCTTTGTCAAGTTTCCTCAACAGACTGTCTTTCTCTGCCATCCACGCTTTCTCATTGGCTCGGGCATCAAACTTGAGCTGGAGAAAGTCACGGGTACTCTCATATAAGAGGTTTTGGGTCTTATGGAGTCTGTAAAAAGGGATCCCAGTGGAGTTAATTCACTTCTTTCCTAGTTCCTACCCTAATTTCCTCCGTCTTCATTGCCAAGTTGGAAGAAGCACAGAACAAAAAGATAGGCATTTTCCTCACGTATTTAGCTCATCTAATGAAAGAAGTGATATTCTTCCTATGTGAAACAGTATTTTTGATATGTTGACTACTCCATCTCCTTCCACATACTGCCAAGCAGATGGCTGCGTAATTTGCTTTTCTGCCTGCTGCAGCAAGCAACATACTGAAAGCCAACATATTTTTGTTGTTCCCTCTCTTCTCATCTCATGACTACATTACATCATGGTCATTCTCTCACACTCACTTATCTGTTAAAGTTTTAATCTTGTGCTGGTCCCTCTGGTGCTGGACCTGGGCTTCCTCCATGTGAATCCGCCTGTCCTCTAGTAATGCTTCAAGCTGTTCCTTGGATAGTCGTGTCTGTTCTTCTAGCTGAGCTTGCAGGGCCTCTACCTGAATAGGCAAAGACATTACTCAATAAGTTCTCACAGCAGGCCTGCTCCTGTCCACACAGGTCCCTTTTAAATTCCAGAATTCAAGTCAAAGACTCTACCCAACAATAACTTTCAGAGTTCTAAATTCTCAATTTTTGTTTTCATTTTAACATTACATGTTTTGGATAACTAAAACATTTTAAGAAAAAAGTCATGCTATAAGGCAGGCATACTATAAACAGCAGCAGCAGATAGAAGATAATTGAAAGATTTAAACTGCACACAAGATGCAACAGATCCTGTGGAATATGCAAACAGACTTCTGCTCCTCTGCTGTCAGCTTCCAATTAAATGGTGATAATTAAACCCAAATTCTAGGAAGGCAGCAAGTTCATGCATCTTGAAGAAAAGAAACTGCTCAACTAGAATGAAGCATTAAACATAAACAAGATGAGCGAAGGAGAGAGATGCAAAGAGTCTTGACCTAATGCACATGGTCAGGGAGACAAATTAGAACAAGTAATTTAAAAATGTGCATCTGGCCTATTGTGAATAAGGCACTATTTGAATGAATGAATTTAGATTGCTTATTTTTATGATATGACAGTTTTCTACGATGCTTTTACTCCAGAAGAAATGTTACTATGACAGATAACTGGTCACTAGGGCCAGTCACTACGGTTCTTGAATGAAAATCTTGATCTGCTGTACACATTTGCTCTTTAATTTGCTTTTCTTGATTCATCTTTCCTCATGCTTTACACATACCTTGTGCTATCTTCTCCAACTGATGATTCTGTACGTTTTATCTTTCATTCTGTCATGCTATCTACACTGTCTTTCACTGAACTCTAGCACAGGGAACTTTTTTCACTGTACCAGTGCATTTTATTGTGGCTGACTAATTCCATCTCAGACCCATTGCTTTTGTCAGACTTCCACAAAATACCCAAACCCGCAGATTTTCTGTGGATTTAATGTAAATTGATAGCCACAAAGAAATTATGAAAGTTAACATCAATTACAAACTCTGTACTTAAAGGCACCACATTCCAGTCTGCTTTACTGGAACACACGCTTATGTAAAGCTTCCAGAATCAGACCCAAGTTCTTAAATCTAAGCCATTCATCACAAAGAAACAGCTAAGTAAACTGACAGAAAGTGGGAATCAATAGTAAGATGTGGGGACTAATAAAATTGGTATGCCTATATCTTATGTAGGCAGACAGCATATTTGTCAATCAATTTCCTGGATAGACAGGAAACATGTCCTTCAGTTAGTGAAGGATTTTACCTGAAGCAGGAGTGTTTGACTGTCTCTCTGATATCTCTCAGGACTTTCTGGTTTCTCTCCTTTTGCTGCTCGTTTTGAAGTGCTCCTCTTGGTGCCTATTTGCAGAAATCAATCAGAAGTGGAAAACTGTACTCCAATCTAAATGCAGCACCTTTCCAAACACTTCATACTGTACGTGCTGGATGGCCTACAAGAACAGGAAAAAGCTTGCAACTGCTACAGTTGCAAAGACTTCCAGGAGGGCTACCTGGATGAAAAAAGTTTCAGAGCTTATGGCGATCATATACCTTTATCCCACACTATCACACCTCAGTGTTTAGGCAACCTACTAATTTTCTTGGCATATCTAGAAAGTGAACTGAACATATTTTCTTAAATAAATGATGAATAGAAAGATAACAGCTGCACAAACATCAAGTCTTGAGTGAGTTTTGAGCGTGTTAGCCGATTTCAGTCAATTTGGAAAAGATAGTTCTTTCAAAAGAGAAAATCTGTAAGTAGACATACAGACCCAAACTACTGTCTACACTAAAGGCAGGCAGAACTCCACATCTTGCAATGGCTTTGGCTAAGGGTGGCAATCCAGTTGGTACCCGCATAGGTCCAGAACAGCCATTCCACAGTCACATTAGCTTCTTCTTTAGCTGAGCATATCAGGGACATGAGAGCCAGCTCACGTTATTTTAAAAGATTTTGAAGGGAAGCCTAGAGTACCGAATCCATAAGGATGTGCACATGGATACATTCATGGAACTTAATGGAAGTATACCAAAGCATTCAAAGTAAAGAATTATTTTCGTAGACTAGACAAACACACAGAGAAACAAGTATCAATAGCTGAGCTGCTGTTAGATCATCTTGGTGTGGTACCTGTTCTAGGACTATCATTTCCTTCATGTGGATCTCTGGATTTAGCTGGCCTTTGTAGAACAGTAACCTGTAGGAACAAGATTAGATATCTCAGCTCAATATCTGACTTCTCCAAAGTTGCAGTGATTAAGAACAAATCTCAAAGAGGTAAATGGGATATCCAAGAGAACAGCATTACCTTATTTCTACCACAAGAAAAAGAGGACATTCACAAGTTTAATGTCCTTGTTGAAAAAAGTTGCCTTTGTAATTGCTGAGTTTTGCCATTTCTGCCTCCATTTTTTCCCTGAAACAACAGGAAAGTAATCCTGCCCTTGCTGACTTCGTTAGGATGAAAAACAGCACCCTCAGCAGGAAAAAGAGCATTTTGGGGACAGACGAGAAGAGAGGTGAAGATGAAAATTATGTTACTTCCTTCTTTCATATTGCTTCTCTTAGTAGCCCAGAGAAACATGAAGTTGGATTTATCAGCACATTCACTCAAGCTACTAAACAAGCCTGGGATAAAAGCTGATACAGCTACTGAAACAAACCAACTGTTGAACTGAAATCCACTTTAAAACAGAAGGCCGTAAGGGAGCAGATTATAACCCAATGCTTATCTCAAGGCAGGTACTATATAAGCCTAATTTTAGAGCTACCATATATTACAGAATTTTAAAGCTTCTGCAAGATTTTTGCACTGCTTGAGCAGTGCAGTGCAACCGTAGAATGCAGTCCAGCCTTTTCCCCACATCTTATTCCATGAGAAATCCTTACATTCCATCATACGCTCTGTATATTTGAATCTTGCATGACTTTTTTGACAAGTAGGTTCAGCTACACTGCTCTTCATACGCACTGTCATTTAATCAGTTTGATATTATTTCTGAAATATGCAACACAATATTGCCTAAAGGGGATGGCTCTTCTGCAGTCTCCTGCCCAGGAATTCACAACAGCAACCTCAACATTGCTTTACTCTTTACTGAGGTCCTAACTGCTACCTTACAGTGGTACTCTGAGACAGCTGATCCTCAAACAGCACATCTGGTGATTTCCTGCATTTCCTTTTCTTTTGTCTTTGCGGTCTTCTCTCAAACTTCTCAATGACCATTTGCCAGAGGGCTTCAGACTCCTACCTGACATTTAGGAGGCTGATCTGGAAGTATGTTTTAAAGGCAGAAGGGGGCTGATGCTAACAGCACCTACCTCCAGTGTGCATGTTCCCATTTATCTGTCAGCAGCCATACTAAAGCCTGATGTTGCTATAGAGCTACAGATCCCTCCCACTTTGGACTTATTTAGCAACTTTTGACTTGCGGGACAGATCTAGTCTGTGGTCAGCCTCTGGTGTACAGATCTTCATGCTACAATTAAAAGCACAGTTCTACAGAAAAACTGAACTTGCCTTATGTGGTGGCTCCCTGTGGAAATATGTAACTTCTCCTTTATCTGTTCCCACTAAAGCCAGGAGATGTTGAATTTTTTTCCTATCCTCCAATTCCCTGGAATTCAAAGAAAGGAATCAGCACATTACTTTTTTTAAATATCAAGAGTTTGTGACACAGTCTTTCTAGTTTACTTATTAGTATATCTCCAAGTTTTCCAAACTGTCCAGTTCTTGAGAATACCTCTTTAAAAACAAACTCCCAAAGACATTAATGATGTTGTATATATAATAAGAAAAATACCAATTCTGTTGGCAGTGGGGAGTGTTCTTTCCAGACATGACAATACTAGGCTGATAACACATGGTACTAAAGAATTTGCATTCCAAAGTCATGAACTACCTAAAAACCTTGCAGATACTTCATTCAATAGATTGTTAGCATCCATTGTTTTTAAAGCAAACTAGATTAAGGGCTATATCAGACTTCTGTCACACTCTTGAGAAGTGCCAAAGCACACCAACACACTTTTTGACTTAAGTTCTTAAAACTTTAACAGAAAACTTGATATCACCCACACACGTTCTGAAGAAAGTTGGAAACTCCTTTGCCACTGGCAGCTAGTCTAGTACAGCAGCACATACTTCAGTTCAACAGCTAAATGGCATTAGAAAGGAGTGGCTGCCAACATGATCCCAGAGAGTTATGGAAAACTATTTGCTTTGGTCTGTGTTTTCTATTTGAATTTAAGTGTTTTTAGTGCTGAGGGAGGAAACCGTGCCAGGCAGGTGCAAAATCTATTTAAATCTGAACCTCCACATTCAAACTGGCAACTTGAGATTCAAACATGAATCTATGTTCAACTTCCACTCTTTTTTTTCTACTACTGGAATAGGAGGAATAATAAGTGGAAACATATTTAGCAGCCCGACAGATTGTATTCCACCTCCAAGACTGGTAATGATCTCATAGAAGTCCTCCCTAGGAAGTGTGACATAACTGCTTCTCTGAAGACTCCAGATCTGGATGAGAACTAGAACATAATGCATGCACTCGCTACTGCCAGTTGACCCAGTCCACCACCCAGACGCACCTGATTTTCAGCCGGTCGTTCTCAGAGTAAAGACGGAGGACGTGTTCCCTCTCCTGGAAGAGGTAGACTTGCATGTCACTCAAAGCCTTTTGCAACTCTGCAATCTCCTCTTCTCGCTGATGTACTTCCCATTGCAATTTGTGCTAGGTAAAGAGAATGAGGTACTTGAAATGATACAGAGCACTGCGCAACACTTAGAAAGTACTAACTGCTTGTGCCAGACCCTGAGCCTATAACTGGTATGTAACAACTGCCAGTTGGAGTGAATTATTATTCTCTTACAAAAATTGACCAGATGAGGGCAGTATTGGAAAATTATTAAACAGGTTTCAATGGGGAGCTCAGAGTTCCTGTTACCATCATTGTCACTATACAATATCAGTAAAAAGGCTTATGCTAGGGCCTCCAATTTCCAATGGTTGCACATCTGCACTGGCAGCCAGAGTGGTGCAGGTAAGAGGAGTCTGACTTCAACAAAAACCTAGCAAAACCTGTAAAACAGTACTTATTCTTAAAAGCAGTTACTGAAGAATAAACATTTGTAAAAGACTCTTATGGCTTAATAGTAGGAAATTTGTCTAGTTACTAAGTTTCATTAATGATATTCTACCTGGTGTGGAAAACTAACAAACCCTTCAGAAGACCATTCCCGTAGGACAGAAGGCACTATTTTGGAATCCAGACCCTCTTTTTCCTATACGTTGAATTAAAGCAGTTTTGATGTCTGAGGGCGTTCAGGCTGCTTCAAGCATGGCCAGTACTTGAGGAGGCACCCCAGTCACCTCAGAAGTGATTCTGTTCCCAAAGGGTCATTCAAAATTACAAAGATCACAGCTAGAGAGATGTATGCTGTTAGGGCATATGAGAATACTGAAGTTAAAGACAACCTGTAAGTTTTCTTCCTCTTCAAATGCAAAGATTTTTAAGTTTTGGAATTTCTTTTAAATTTCCACTTATTTGCTGTGTAGTACTACCGCTAGATATAGCCTACGGCCAAGCTTATGAATTCTACTGCAATAAATGCAAATTATATTCATATCCCAAAGGTCATCAAATTTGCACAGAAGAACATTCATGCCTAATATTAAGAAGCAAGGAAAATAAACTGCACCATTTGAACTGAACATCTAAACTCAGGCTTTAATTTAAAAAATAAAAATAAAAAGAACAGAAACAACCAGTGTGAAGATACAAGCAAACTACAATAAATTAAGAACAGAAGAATATCCTACAAGCATGTTTTGCTTTGACAGAAGGCAGACAGCTAGATTTCACAACCAAAGCCTGAGATCTACTTATTGCTTCCTAGCTCAGTTCTGCAATATTACTGGTAAATCTTAAAACCATGTTTGCTGAGTTCTGAAATAAACAAAAATATTAACTCTTCGCTAGTCAATGAAGTTTGTGTAAGCATACACAGTCTATCAAAGAAAGCTCTTTTCCTAACCTGCTCATCATATGTTTCTTTGTAGCTCTCCAGCCTTTTTACCAAATCCTCATGCTCCTCATCAAAGTCAGCAATCTTCTTGCGGTAGTATTCCAGCAGCTCTCGGGAAGGGTGGAGGAAGGCCAGGCGCTCACTGATTGAAGGGAGAGGAGTAGAGTCCTCCTGACCCTGAGACTGAGAACTAGCATATCTGGATGAGGCATGAGGGGTTGCCAGCCTGGACAGAAACATTTTCTAATGACATGTAAGCTTCAGACAGTAAAATAAACCAAATTTTTTGAAATAGTTAAAACAGGAGATTTTTGTTTTTAACGCAGACTCATTAGCTTGTCTGTGCTCCAGCTATTAACAGAAAATCACAGCATTTAGGAGAACCAAAAATCTTCAATGTAGAACAGCTGGCAGACTTATTTTACCGTGGAGATGCAGCAACTTATGGAAAAGGGAGAAAGACAAAAACATTATGGAAGGAAAGTCTCATGAACTATTTGTGGAGGGTAAAATTGAAGGGAATAGGAAGTAAGAAAAAGAGAAGGAAGTAGAGGACAAAAAGTCCATTCCTTTGCAATTAGAAGCAGCAGCCACTCAAAAATAAACAGAAAGACAATCTGCGATAGCCTCTACCTGATACCTAGAGAGAAAAACACTTTCTAAAGACAGGCTTTTGATTAAAGACAACAATTTCAAGTTAGCTGATACACAACAAGCCCTCATAACTTAAGATGTAGATCTAAGAGTCTACATGCTTTCCTCTCTGGTGTTATCCACATAGTTTGTCCACCCTTAACAGTGAAATGGAAAATTCCAAGTTCTTGAATTTGATGTGGAATTACAAGAGCATGGCAACATTACATAAATCAAACCAAGAATACGTAATTACGTATTTTTATTTTAAGCAACATTCACTGCATTCAGACATTTAATGTGCTCAAACAAGCACCATGTTTGCATATACTGAGTTGCACACAATTCAAAATTCTCATGAAAAGTGTTCTTTTAATTATTTATGTTGATCTGACAAACACTTTTATGAAATCATCGGTAACAGAGTTAAAGTTAAGTAGCCTCTTTAGAAAAAAAGTCTACATAACTTGGTAAAAAGCTTACTCCAGAACCTGATGCTGGAGCCAGAACTCTGATCATAGTGAGCTGGCAGGTGACACTGAGGCAGTGGTGACCTTTATCAACTGCTCATCAGAGCTGCATAGCTGAGAACCCAAGTGTGCGAAAACCTTGCATGTGCCAACCTCCTTAATTCCTTGCATTGTAGTGAAGTAATAATTAAAAGTATATATATATATATTCTTTCATGTAGGAACTTTCCCACCACCTGTGCAGAAATGCTTTAAACAAACACACTTGCAAAATCAAGTAACAGCAACAAAAGAAAACAGGTGAACGCTTTATTACTTAAGTAAAGGACAGCAGAAGTAGAACGGAATAAGAAAGCACAACAGCACGGGAGCAGACAAAGCCGTGCCTTACTCAAGGTAAGGCCTGGCTACCGGAGAGAAAGGGAAGAGCTCAACTACAGGCAGACGGCAGGGCCTGGCCCCGAGAGCGGTTCAGGAGCGGGGTATCCGGGGGCAGCGGAGCAGGCCGCAGCCCCCACACTACCTTCTGGAGAGGGGGGAGGTCCCCGCAGAGCGGTCCGTCGCGCTCATGGCGGCCCCGCGGCACGGCCGGGGTCCTGGGACCAGCGGAAGGGCGCTGCCCCCGGGGCAGCTGGCGGAGGCTCCCGAGGCGGGCGGAGCACGGGCTAAGGCGCATCGCGGGCCCCTCCAGGAGCGGCCATGGACGCGTGAGGAACCCTCGGGGGGGGAACAGCGCGGGGCCCGCCGCCGCCCACACCCACCCTCACAAGGCCTCCGCCACCCCCTCGCAGCGCTACCCGCGGAGAAACCCCCAACGGCAAAATAACCGCCGCCGGCGGCCCTCCGCCACTTAAACAGCGGGTAACCTGCCGCCCGCCGCCTCCTCCAATCACGGGCAGCCTTCCACGCGGCGCCGACCGCCTCTACCAATCAGCGCTCGCGACACGGGCGACACGCGTCCCGCGCCGGCGCCTCTGGGAGTTGTAGTCCGCGGGGGCGGGATGGGGCGGGAGGCCGCGCTGCGGGGCTGGCGGCCGGGGCGCTGGGCAGCCGGGAAAGTAAACCGAGTGAAGAGCGGGAGTTGCGAAGCAGTCGCAAGACTCACTGGTTCGACTAACGTCTGAATATGCGAATGCGGTTTTTTAGCAAATCCAGATGCTTTTTAGCCTCTTTCTCCCCGCACACGTCTCCCCGTACCCAGCAGTGCTTCTTGCAGTGTATGCGATGCAGCGTTTCCTACTCTAGGTTCCACTTGTGCTAGAAAAAAAAGTGCGCATTAATAAACCAGCTTTTTTCTTAACAGTTTCTTTAAAGAAGTGGATATTTTGCATTACAAAAGAAAATCTAGGCTTACAAAGCTATGAAGTTCTATTTCAAATCTCCGTAGGTTTTTCAGGAAGTTGTGTTTTGCAGGTGAGAAGCATTTCCTGACTTTTCAATAAACAGAAAGCAGCAAGATGATGGTAGATAATTTTCTGGGCGAAGTCCAGAACACAGAGTGTTCTTATCCTTGGTTAGACTAGCTGCTTTCTCCACTTCATATCAAACAGCTAAAAACACTGTATAAGGGGGGTTTAAGTCTCCTCGCAGCAGGGAAGTGATAAATAGTTCCAGATGGCCAAGAAGAACAACGGTTGACTTGGGGTACGCAAGTCACTGCATGCTCCAGTGTCGCAGAGGCTAACAGTGCCCAAACTGGAGAAGGCAACTGAGAAAACATAAAATTTGGTTACAAAATGTGAATTTGCAGAACTGATAAAATGAAGAAGTGCCCCCCTACAGGTTATTTGGGATTTTTTATCTTTTTACTCTTAGGAAAACCTGCACACTTCCCAGCAGCGCCTTCCAGAACTCTCTACTAACCAAAACACAAAAACGAAACAACCTTGAACAGCCTAGAAGGAAATCAACAAGAGACTGGTTCTCAAAACAAGAGTTTTGCATGGATTAGGTGCTTTCTAGTATGGAGTGCCCCCCCGCCCCCTGCTGTTCCTGGCTAAATCCCTGCTTATCTTGGAACTTGGGTATGTTGGTGATTCAGCTGTTGGGAATAGTCTCTATACACACACATTCCCTCAAGAGAATCTGGTACAGCTCTTCAGAAAGAGAGACACTACCAAAAACAAACAAAAAAATTGGCAGGAGTATGTAGAAATACAATCTCTAGATGCTGGTGAGGGAACATCTGTACTCCACATGCTTTTACAGTCATAAAAATACCGGGCATCCGTGTCAGGAACCCCTTGCAAAAATATAGTAAGACTTCGCAACAACACAATATCCACTGGTAAACTCACTCAATGGTTTGTAAGCTCAGTTTGCTCTCACCTATAACTTTTTGTCAAAACTAACTATTTGCATTCAAGCCATTTGTTTCCCATATGCAAAATGTGGGCAACACCTCTTCAATCTAGCAGGGAAATGATGCAGATAAAAGTATTAATCTGTCTGAAGCACATATTGTGAGTCTCACAGTAACAGGAGGAGGAAATTACATTTTCTGAGACTGAAATAGTACACCAGGATCAAGGCTGTGACTAAGTAATAAACAATAAATTGAGATGTAAAGTATGGTGAATGCTGAGTTAAAAAAAGCTGCATGCAATTCTTTCTTGAAGACTCAGTCTTCAATGGGCAAGTGGAAGAGTTAGCATCAAGTCCTAACTTGTGAGTACTTGACTTTGGAAATAAAACATTCTGCATGGGGTGAGAGAGTGCAGAGTACCTGCGCGCAACGCGGAGGTTGGGGGTTGGTTGTGGACTACTTCACACAACCTTGTCATTTATCACTGACCAGACTTCTGAGAGGTTAATCAAGAAGCACTGAGAGAGACGCTCTGCTCCAGAGATGGCAGAGCTGTCAACATTTCTGTTATATATACGGACCGGTGTTAGCACTGGTTGAGGTTACATTCAAGACTGGTCGAAACAGGGCAGGTCTCAGTCAGCAATGCTGGTCCTCGCCCAAGGAACTCAGCAGATCGCCCTGTTGCTCGCGTCGCGCCGCCACACGGCGCGAAGGCGTGGGGACAGGGCCTCGGGCCCGCGAGACACACTCGTGCCTTCAGTGCCGCCGCAAGCCTCGGGCAGGGTCCCCGCACCGGCCCAGCTGTGAGCCGTGGTGCTTCCCCGCGGAAGGCTCGTTTTTTGCAAACGTAAACGTACAAAACGAGACGAGCCCCGGGGAGGGAGGGAGGGAGGCCCGGGGCAGCGCGCAGCGCCCCTGAGGTAACGGCAGCCCGCCCCTCCCCCACCCCCAGGCCCAACGGC
>VXAL01018532.1:69315-84419 GCA_013399475.1 Chauna torquata
CGGGGCTCGCCGTGTGCCTCGGCCTCCCCGGGGGGCGGCGGGAGGCCTGAGCGGCCGGGGGTATGGCCTGTTGGAGGTGGGCCCCCGGGGAGCCCCTTCCCCCACGCCCGCTGCTTTCCGCCCGAGTTTGCGGTGCTCTGGGCGGCTGGAAGCTTTTCTGCGGCAGCCTCGGGGCTGGTTCCCGTTGTGTCGCCTTCCCTGGGTCGGTGGGGTTTCGTGTGTCGCCTTCCATAGGCCTCGGGCACTGCCAGCGACACCGAAGAACCTGTATGGTCTTTGACCTTAGAGCTGCGTTTTGTAGAGGTTGCTTTGGAGCTAGGTGAGAAGCTGTTAGGGCATGGCGATGTCCGAGGCCTGACGCTCTTTTCACTTTAAAAGGCAAACAACAGCGCCTGTTTGAAAACTGCAGCCGCACCGTAGGTGAAATCAGGTGTTTGCCCTAGGAGAGGGAGGGAAGGAGGAGGAAGGATGTTTCTGGTAAATGGGTCGTTGTTTACAAACATAGTCTTCAGACTGTTAATAGAAGTGAGGCCAGCCTGTTTTTGCGCGGTATTTATATGTTTTTGCTTAGCAGTTTAGAACCTAGAAGCTTAATATCTCTGACTCGATGCACAAATCCATGTTTTGTGGTGGCTTGCCCTGTGAGCTGGTAAACCGTTTAGATAAGAACATCAGACAACGTGGGAGAAGGCGGTTAGAGCGCCTTATAATTAAAGTACAAATAACCGTTAAAGATAGCCATAAAATAGGAGAGTCGAAAATAGTGAAGGAGAGAGAAAAAGCACGTCAAAAGAAAGAACTAAGAACAGCTTGGATATGAGGGCTGCTGATGAGATTTCGCGATCCTTCCTCTCCTGACTTGTCTGGGTTGCTGGAATCTGTTTGGTTGGTTTAATGACACGGTGAAAGCTTGACCTCCAAGGGCTGCCCTTTCTAAAATAAGCAGAATGGCTTAGGTTGAGAGGCCACAAGAAACAGAACCAGATCCTGTTCATTGAGAATAACTGGAACTTTCCTAGCCACTGAATGCAGTTGTGTTTCTCCATTATTGTTTAGCCGTTTATATTGCAGTGTTTTGCTGGATACCTGTGTCAGGTTGATTTGCAACTTGCAATAAGGACTAAATCAGACACTTTTTACTAACCTTGTGTGATTTATTATTATTTTCTATTATTTGAAGCTGTAAATATTTTACAGTTGTACTTGGGGCCTTTATATGCTGCAGCAATGCAAATAATAAATATTTAGTGTGGCTTGTCCATCTGTAGTGTTGTGTTCTTACTCTCCTGTATTTACTGCCAGGTAGACTATCTATTAGAATTTAAGCTTTCTAAAAAGGTACTAAAAAGTTGAAGTATACTTGTTCTGATGTCATAACACAGTTTCAGGAGATGGAGCTGTGATTGAACCAACGACTGACTGTTAAGAAAGTCATTATTTAAGCTTGCATTTCTGTTAGTGTTGGACTCCTGACTGGCAGTATTATCTCTATTGAAATATGACTGTAGACAAACGTGAAGAAAGTTTGATGCATAATAATGTGCGTTATTTGGTGTTTGTCACTGTTGACAGTGAGAATTTTGCAATGTGCAGGAAATACAGAACTTTAAATAAATGTCAACAAATGACAGGATCTCCCTCATGTGAACTCAGTATGAGGTAGGGCATACTGAAATGCTTTAATCTTTTTCTTTATTTTTAACTTTGTGAAGATCTTTCTCATCTAACTAAAATATTGTGGGAAGAACATTATTTTAAAAGCATGATAATAGCATAAAAGTGGAAAATGGTGTTACGAATTGTAGTGAAACTCATTTAGTAGTAGGAGCTTGTTTCCTCAAGTTAATAGAGTGTTTTGTGTGTTTTTTGTGAAGTTTTTTGAAGCACTGAAATGTTTTTCTGTCTCTGTTTAGGACTGGCAGCCTCCATTTGCATGTGAAGTACAGAGTTTTCGTTTTACTCCACGAATTCAGCGCTTGAATGAACTGGAGGTGAGCTTTTCCACTGTTGAAATAATTTTGTGTTTGCACAGGAAGCTGTAGGTCTTCTTGTTTGAGATTTGCATCTTGGCAGGTTTCTGGATGGGGAGGCTTTAGAAACTTGTAGACCACATCAATGTTTATACTTGGCAGTGGCAGACTTCATATAAAATAACTCTCCATGGCTTTGAGAAATGCCTGGTTTTTATTTTATTACCCAAAATAACCACAAGAGTCTTTCACATTCAACTGGAAATGTCTAAAATGAATGCCAGTTACGACGTTGTGTAGTAAGAGCAGCCAGTGTCTGGCCTTCAGAGCTCCACAGGCAATGATTTATTTATTTTTCTTAAAATACTGCTGTTCTGAAGCCTCTGGTTACCTTATGTTCAACTATTGTGATGCCTCATAAGTATTAAAATGAATGTTTTTGTTTTTTATAGGACTAGTTATGGTTGGTTAATTTTACGTTTCAAAAATGGATGGGAGCTTTCTTGAAAACAGTATGAGTCCCATTCTGTCCTGGTTTTTCCTTTCCCTTACAGCATTTCTCAAAGCCTTGCTCTGTTCGTATACCAAAACGTCTCATTTGGCTTGTAAATGGGTCTCCTTATGGAAAGTGATTGGTTTACTGCAAAAATACTGAAGGGAGGAGGTCCTTCTGCATGGTTAAGGCATACAGAAAAGCTGTTTGTAACCCCCTCCCCTGCCCCCCACAGATTTTATTAATTGCTCTTGTGTTTTTCCGTGGAATGCTGATCTTTTTTTGTAAGTAGGCATTTTGGTTTCAAAATGGGAAATTGTTAGGTAGGAGTTAGGCTTATGGGATCTTAAATGCAGAGAGTAAAAGCATACGTAATTTTATGTTTATAAATATCTTTTTATTAATATTTCTATTTCCAATTTTTTTTACCTGAGAAATACCTCAGTTTCTATGTTGCACTTTGAAAATGTAAACACTGTAAAAACTTGTCATGTTTTCCCAGGACTATAAGGTATTGTCATGCTTGTTTTGGGATATATGTGTGTCTTCCATTGTTGATTGCAGGCAATGACAAGAGTGAAGCTGGACTTCTTGGATCAGTTAGCAAAATTTTGGGAACTTCAAGGATCCAATTTAAAAATCCCTGTGGTAGAGAGAAAAATACTAGATCTCTATGCTCTGAGCAAGGTGAGTAAGCAATTACAGGGCTTGGTCAGACAGAGGCTTTGTTTTTCATTCAAGCTTGAGAAGCCAAGCAACAGGGAGGGCTTGTTTTACAGCATTAAACTCATTAATATGGAGATTAAATCACAGTGGAAAAAAAAATCATAGTGAAAGAAAACTCATAAATTGCAAGGTTGTGGCAGACGTGTCAAGCATAGTTACATCAGCTGTTTTTAGTTGGATTGTATACAGCATGTATTAGTTGCCTTAACTATCCGGCTTGAACATCCTGATGTCAGTCGGCTGTTTGCCTTTAAGTTGTCCTCTTTTACGTATGGCAGAGCTGCAGGAGTTTGAGGCGGTCTCTGAGAACGTAGTGGCGTACTTGCATACAGTTCAGCTCCTGAGCTAGCAATTCTGTAATGAATTGTAGTAATTGCTCTCTTGTTTCCCAGTAGAAATTTTTCATGTGACATAAACATGCATCTTTGAGAGTTTATACTGTTAACTTCTGGAATAATTATTTTAATCAGTTTCCGGTACAGGCTATGTTTAAGGCTGGCTAAAAATTTATGCGGCTATAGTTAAGTCTGATATGTCGTTTCTCCAAATTTGCACAAAAATAAAAACCCCTGTTGGAGTTGGCCATTGCACTGGCAAAATATATGCATTGTTATAAATTTGCCTGCTAAAGAAGGGCTGTTAATATAAACAGGTGGATTTCTTCAGCGAGATGAGGAATTAAGATATGGTAGTTCTAGCAGTTCTATGTTAAAGCATCAGTTTCCATTCCCCTATCAAGACTTCTTCTCTTAAACACAAAATCTATTCAGATCTTTACATTTTTACTTACCTAAGAGAAAGAAGTCATAGTCCTTTTGGCCATCTGAAATTGCTGATAAAATATCTTCCCGTGTTTGTATTTTTTATTTTCACATCTACTTTGCTTTACTGGGATACACAGAATGTCATACTGGTACTAGGAAATGTCTGGGTCGCTGTTATGAGCCGCACCATTTAAGTTGACTGCAGATATGCAAGTGTAAGCTAGCTTAGTTACTTATTCACTTCTCTAGCCACTGTTCATTAAAGGTAATTTTAGAAGTCTCTTTTTCATGGGTACGTCAAAGATAAATTAAACTATTCCTAAACTTCAATTTAAGCTTTTTTCTAGTACTTTGTTGTAAATGTGAGAAAAATAATGATCAAGAATATTATTGTATTTTCTGAGTGCGGCTATCTCTGATTATAAAAAGAACCAGAATTAACTAGTATATTTGTCATTGTCACAATTAGACTTTTGAACTTAGTTCAGCCTGAGAAGTAAACCATAAATTTCACTCCAGTTAGTTTTTTTTTTGCTTTGAGGTTTTCAACAGTCTATGAAATGTTAAGCATGACGTTTGGTTCTTCTATGTAAAGAAATTAAATGTAAAACTACACTGTAGTAGAAATGGTATTAGTCTGATAATTTAAATTACAGTCCATTTGGGTTTTAAACTACTTGGTAGTGAAACTGAAAGGGAATGGAGGCAATGGAAATGTGGCCAGTGTTTCAGAGGAAGCAACTTATACGCTGCTGTGATCATTGCTTGGATGCAAATAGTCGTTTTTCATACTGTTTTGTTGCATGTAAGCAATGACAGTTTCTGTATGTGAATTGCTGGACTCAAACCAATTGAAGTCAGGTGTAAAAAGTGGGCTGAGTTAATTGGAAGGTTAATTCAGTTTCTCCTCTTTTTACAGTAGTCCCTCTTCCGTTCAGGGTTTTCTGAGAGTTTCTGTAACTGTGAAGTTTTGATCTCCAACACTTGTTTCTACCTGAGGTCTGTTAGAATTGGCTTAATTCCTGGCCAGACTTGTGTTTTGCATCAGAGTACAAGTCTGTTGAGAGTTAACTTTTCAGTTTGTTCTGATGGTGGGTTTGTATTCTTTCCAACACATCAGAAGTCTTAACTGTTGGACTCCTCCTGTCTGGGACTGTACACAGCTTGCATTTACTAGCCAAATTGTCATAATAAGTGTAGTAAGTAATGAGGTTAAGTGCTTAGTTATTAAAGTACTAGTCCTTCAGGAAACAAAAATAAATTCAGCATTTTGTCATTCTTTAACAGAACCTTTTAACATTTGGTTGGTTTAATTGATTTCTGGTTTGTATGAGGTGTTGAGGGCAGCTCACCTTAACATTTTTTATGTGTTTCAGATTGTTGCCAGCAAAGGAGGCTTTGAGGTAGTCACTAAAGAGAAGAAATGGTCCAAAGTGGCAAGTCGGCTTGGCTACCTGCCTGGAAAAGGCACAGGGTCGTTACTTAAGTCTCATTATGAACGGATCTTATACCCCTATGAGCTCTTCCAGTCTGGGGTCAGCCTTATGGTGAGACACTTCTCTTTCAGGATATAAAGATGGGACCCAAACTGCACACAGAATGCTTCTTGTTACTGGATACGAACGTAGAACATAGTCTTTTAGATGCTGCAGCTATGTAGACAGATGTACAACCACCCTTATAGTTACCTGTGACAGAATAGTGCTAGAAGTTGTAATGTGACCTTGTGTAATCATTTTGTGATAGCACTTTATTTGTAAGACTGAAGCTAGCCCTATTGAGAAGGAAAACACGGCAGAAGGTGGTGATTGATTGGAAAGCTCTCTTTGTCTCTTGATAAGCTGGCAGTTGAGATTCATAGAATTACAGAATGGTTTGGGTTGGAAGGGATGTTAAAGATCATCTAGTTCCAGCTGCCATGCCATGGGCAGGGACACCTTCCTAGACCACGTTGCCCAAAGCCCCGTCCAACCTGGTCTTGAACACTTCCAGGGATGGGGCATCCACAGCCTCTCTGGACAACGTGTTCCAGTGTCTCACCAACCTCGTTGTCTAGAATTTCTTCCTTACATCTAATCTAAACCTACCCTTTTTTAGTTTAAAACCGTTACCCCCTGTCTTATCACTACACTCCCTGATAGAGTCTCCCTGTCTTTTTTGTAGGACCCCTGTGAGTACTGGAAGTCTGCTATAAGGTCTCCCCAGAGTCTAGTCTTCTCTAGGCTAAACAACCCCAACTTCTCAGCCTTTCTTCATAGGAGAAGGGCGCCTGGGTTAATTGGCCTCTTGTCCAAATGGCATGTGCAGTGCTGTGTGATTTCACTCATTGGCCTATTTCTTAGCAAAGAGAATGGTTCACAGACTATGGAATGATCAGCACTGCCTTATCAGTCAACCTGGTGTCCTTCTGTGCTCTTGATCGTCTAGGGCATCCAAAAGCCAAACTTGGACCTTAAGGAAAAAGTGGAGGCTGAGGACCTCGGCTCAGATGCCCAGGCTTCCCCAAAGCAGGGTTCAAGAATGAACGTTGTGCTGAAGAGAACCAGACGCGTCAAGTCCCAGGTACCCCTGTTACTTGGCTTTTACAGAGAGAGAACACTTATTCCGTGCACCAGCGAAGCAGCACTGGAAGTGCAAGAGCCATTGTCTGGCTGTGGGAGCTTGCTCAGAAGCACCATGAGGAAGCCGTCTTCGCTTAAATAAAATCCAGAGAAAGATGTGTCTCTGAGGCTTGGTTTGCTTATGGTAGATGCACTGTTCAGCTGAAAACCTTTAAAAGCTGGTTTTTTTTTTTCAGTTAGCAGTAGCCTGTGAACTTTGGTAGAGAATATGCCTGTGGAAACTAAGAAGATAAAAAGCCATTTGTGAAATGATGTTGAAGCTTCTGCTTGTGCAAAGTTTGACATGATTTTTAAAACTTTTTCTTAATATGTCCTTTAGCTACATCAATGCAATTGTGTAGATAAGTCTTTATTAACTGTGGAAATTGTACTTGGGATTAACTGTTTTTGTGAAGAAATGAAACAACAGGATAGATATGCAGAGATTTTATGTGAATTCCACAGGTTTTTCAATTGAAAATTGGTTTCTTTTTGTCTGCGTTACTGGTGTTACAGGAACATTCATCTGCTAGGAGAAATCCTGGGAGTACCCTCCCTCCCAGTAAATCTCAATTCCAGTGGAATCACTATCACTTTAAATGCTGTATCTTTGGAAATAATCTTGGAGGACTGGCCTGACAGCTCTATTCATTCTATCGCAGTATTTAAAGTAGGTCTTCACCTTTTCGTAAAGAAGACTTCCATTACAAGCAGCATCCTAAGATTTTTCAGATCAGCTCTAGTGGCTCCCTGCTGGCCAGTTGGTGGAACATGGGTAAAAGGTGGATTTATGTGTAACTAAGTCTAGAATGGCATGAAGTAGTACAAGTTTTTTTGTTTTGTCATGAAGCTTTGTAAAATGCTGTTAAAATGTTGTTTTTTCATCTGCATTTTTCTTGTTACTAAGATTTGAGTGTGTTTTATAAACTGTCATCTTTTTCTCTGACATCATAACTGATTCAGACTGAATTGTCCCTTTTAGTCTGTTCTCTCTACTAACCGAAGCTGACTTGATGTTACTTATTGCAACCACATAGCAATGCATCACGCAAGCAGTCCCAGGCTGTGATCTTACCACATCTCTCCAATCACATATTGTTATCGAGCTGTCCAGAAAAACTGAGAATGCTGCAGGAACTGCAGCCGTCTTTCATTATGAGGAATTCTACTTAGGATTTGAACCAATCTTGTAGGGTAATGCCAGTGTGACCTCTTTGCTCCTACATGGTGTGAAAGTGTCACTACATTAATAAGGTCCTGTGGGATCTTTTCTCCTGCTGATTTCAGTGGAATAATGGTACCTCTCATTTCTCATTGGAAAAGGCATTCTGTGGTGATCCTGGTACAGCATAGCTACTTCACTTCATTTAAAGGTGCTGCATTTCAGAAGTGAGAGAGCTGATTTTACTTTTATGATCTGCAAAAAGTCAATGTATATATATTTAAATGCCTTTTAAAAGACCTTATAACCACATTATCTTTTAAACATTACAGTTATTAAAGTGGCTGAAATGAGTTCTTCGGTACAGGAAAAACTCAGCCTACTCACATAGCCGGAGAAGTATTTCTTGGCTGTGTTGGAAGCTATGTATAAAACTGTTAAGTCAACTTGGGGACTGTGTTTAGAAATAGAAATTTGTCCTCAGTAGCCCCAAATGGTAGAAGTGTAAATGTCTGGGGAATGCTAAGAAATTGTTCCAGATTTCAGTGCACCTCCTTATTATAGGCAGGACTCTGTTCATTGTTTGAAGTGCATACCTGGAGTTGTACCAGAGATTGTTTAGATACTCTTCAGAGCACAGGTAATAAGCAAGTAATATTAAAAAAACAATCACAAAAAAACCTGTTAAATAAATGTCATTCTGCTCTAACTCAAGTATCTTAGTGATTGTGTAGTGTGCTGAGTAGTTCAGTGCCTGGATAGAGAGCATGGCTAACTACACCAAACACTGCATCTCAGAAGATATTTCCAAGAGCTAAAAGTACTTTCCAAAAATGCTCTGCATCTTTTTTGCATATGGCTTACCTAAGAATGGGAGATGAATACAAAAGCATAAAAATAGTAATTGGAGATTACTGAAATAAGCAAAGATCCACAGTAGTAGACGGAGATGGCAGCTTTTAGAAAAGCAAACTTTTGAATTTTTAAAGTAAAAAATGAAAGAAAATAGGGAATGAAGAGAATTCTTTGTGAAAGGAGTTTTGCTTCCGAAAAGGAAGAGGATGATTTGGTTATGAGAAATTCTGCTCAAAACTAAAATGAAAGCTTCATTCTGTTTAACTTTCTTTTGAAGAAAGCTATTAAATAAAAATAGTGGAGAAGGGCAACTGAAATGCTTACAAAAGGCTTTTAAAGACAAAGACAACAAAAATAGAATGATTCAGATTGGGAAAGGGGAATATCCTTAAAGATAGATTAAATTTAAGGGAATCTTAGGAAAAAAAAAATACCTTGGCAAATTACCTTTTAGGGTGTATTTTAACTGACAAGGGATATGATGTAACGTCATTAGACATGATGATTTCTGGTAAGGAAATGCAGTACTGGAAGAAAAAGCTGATGAAGTGCTGTTTTGTCAAAGGTGATCGATTTGGATAGATAAAAAGGATTTAATATCTGGGCAAGTTTCTGGAGAAACTAAAAACAATTGTGGGTAATACCTGCTTTCAGATTTCTGTTACAAACTTGGATGGTTTTAGAATAACAAAATAAAATTTCATTTTTTAATTTGAGAGGTTTGTTTTACGGCAGTAACTGTGTGAAACAAAAGAAATCTGGGAGATGCTGACAAATACCCAAAGTGCACACATTTGGATTCTTGTTTGTAACTATTCTCATTGTGTTATATGATTTGCAGTTATACAAGAAAAGCCTTTGGGTTGTGTTTTCTGTTGAGAAGGTGAAAGAAACAAAGATACCTTTCTACATCCTTCTGGAAAAAGAATAGAATTTCAGTTTAATCAAGTTCATTTTGCTTTTTGTTGTACAGAAAAACTATAATGCAAGAACATGATACTTTTGTACTATTAGCAGTGAAAAAATGGCAAGGAACACAGGGTATCTGTTTTCATGCATTCATAGTTTTGAATTGGATGTTTTTATACTGTCTTGAAGGATACCACAGAAAGACTCCTCATTGAGGCTTCTGAATGCTTTTGGTATTCACAGCTTAAATTATCAATAGCCTTGCAGTGTTTGTAAGGTTATAAAGAAATCTGATTTTTTAATACATTTCCATTTTAATATATAACCTGTTTTTTAACTGTATAGCTTTTTTGGCCTGAGCATGAGTAGATTGTAGCTACTTAGTGGAATCCAAATAAATATGGGCAGTGGGATTACAAAAATATATTAGGGCAATGCATTTTTAAACAAAGCTATAAAACTGAAAAGAGGTTGTTGCACATTAGTGATTTATTTACTTTTAGTAAATATGATAGTCAAGTTATTTTTCGGGTATCATTGAGAAACTTAGGTCACAACAGCAGGAGGTAAACTGTGGAGATCATTCAGAAATGTTGCCGAAGTGATGGAAAATTGTACTGTGATGAGAAGTGTAATGTGGGCTGATTCTGTCAAGTTCTGTTAGTTCAGAAAATGGACAAGCTGCTAATGAATTTAAAGTGGAAGCCAAGGGACCGTGAAGTCTCCAGGTTGTAGGCTTTTCCATACAGCAAAAATAAGTCAGTTTCCTCATGGCTTGTTAGCCATAAAGTTTATGAGGAAAAAATTTGCCAGTTAGGGTGCAATTTCAGACTGGACTTAAACTACTAACATATCTAAACTGAAAATAATAGCAACATAGAATTCATAAATATTCAAAATTAAAATATTAGCAGTAATCACTTTAGTATGCTAACCTGCATCTTTCCATACGCAATTCAGTGGGAACAGGGACTCTAAATACCACTAAAATTCCTCTGAGTAGTAACAACTAAGAAATGAGATTTCTTTCAGAGTGGCAACAAGAAAAACTGATTTAGGCTGAATAAATGGAATGATTTGCCTTTAACTTTGTTAGAAGTGCATTTGAATGTCTTAGTTTAAACACTTTTTTGGGGAGGTCTCTTGTTTTTTTGTTTTTTGTTGTTATGATTAAAAACTGTGAACGTATGTCTCCCCAGGGGAGCTTATTTCATACGGGACATATCAGGCCATGATTCTGTGGAAAATAACAGATGAAATACCATCAGTAAGTTTCATGAAGATAACCAGTTTAGAATTAGATACCTGCCTTCTAAATTCGTAGGCTTGCTAAGATCTTTTAAGATCAGTGAATTTCAGAAGGAGGACTGAATGGTGAGAATTTAGTGGCCTTCTATGCCAGCATTAGAAAAGGTTTTCAACACGTAAGGAGGAAACATAAAGAAAAATACCAAGGTGATTGCACTGTAGATAAAAACAGAAAATTGAGGTTATTTTTGCTGTTAGGTTAGCAGCTATGATGTGGGAAAACGAGGGAGGTCAATAATGGGAGACAGGAAGAAGTTCAGTGGTACGCTTCAGGAAACAATGGAACACTGCAGGGCCGTGGAGGTGTCACCTAATATAATAGGTTTTTTCATCTCTGATTTTGAGGCTGTGAAGGCACCATGAGTAGTGTGATCTTAGAGTTATAACGTGTCATCACAAATGAACCCAGGAAACGGACTGGAGCTCATTAGCATCATATGTATGCGTCCACTCAAGTAAGCATATAAAAGCTCTTGTTGAAACAGCATATGTGTTAACTTCTAAGCACTTCGTGATACCGTGGTGATGTTGGAAAATAATGCCGTGGCATTCTTCCTAACTTTTTTTTGATAAATGTCAAAACTAGTTTTCTAGTTTGCTGTATAGATGACTTGTAGTTAGTCTGTGATACTAAGTGAGAAATTATTTCGAAAGTATGGACAAAAATGCTATCTTTTATTCCATTTGCATTTGTTTGTTGGCTCTAGGAGAAGAAAATCATGCCTTTCATGCCTCTGTTTCCTTTTGTTTGATAAGCTGATGTTGAATGTTATGGGAGAGTAAAATATAAACAAATGATGAGCAGAGCTGGAGGGGGAAGTATTGTCAGTTTGTGCTGATGTGGTCTTATTTTTATTTTTAGGCGGAGGCAGGAGAAATGAGTAGAAATACTGAACTAAAGAAGCTGCAGATCTTTGGAGCTGGACCCAAGATGATGGGACTGGCATTGGGAGCAAAAGATAAAGAGGGTAATTAAATTTTGGGCTCATAGCTTTGTAAAGTAACGAGGCTATTAAATCTTTCTGCATGTCTGTAGAGACAACATTAAGAAGTAAGCAAATCATTATAACTAGAAAAGGAAAACTAAGTATTTTAGGTTTTAATTCATGAGAAAGATTTATAGGATGCTTCATGTAACTTGGCATAGTTTCAGCTCTTTATGTACTATATAGTAACTGTAACAATTAAGCAGCTGTTGCATGAACTGAGTGACTTGAAGGGAAAACAGGATTTGACAATTCTGAAACTGATCCTACCAGCTAAATGCACAGATTATGAGCATAGTTCACTGTTTTGTGAGGCATTTGGGATGAACTGTGAGGCTATGCAAAATCTATTTTCCTAATCCCTGTTTATTTTAGATTGGTTGGGTATAGCAAGGCATCTTGTCTTTCTCTGGAATGTGAGGTAGTTTCTGATATGAAAGGCAGGGTACCAAACTGGACATCTATGTTTTTTGCAAGTTGCATCTATATTCATGTGATATTAATAACACTTAATTTTATCTTACTTAAAGAAGAGGTGACACGAAGACGCAAGGGAACCAGATCGGAAGCATTTGGAATGCAGATGAGGCAACGCAAAGGAACTCTTTCTGTCAACTTCGTAAGTTTGGTTCTCTTACTGTGGTTTCTGATAACAAGAAATACACCGATTTACTAAGAATATTTTTTTCCCCGAAAACAAAAATCCCTCCCAAATAGATAAGTGGATGGACACTGCCTCACATGATACCGCTGGTGTGGGAAGAATGAACAATATTTTGAAAAATAATTTATGCATAGGTTTTAGTTTTAATCTTCCAGACAGGAAGGGTGTTACAACATGAAGGTACTTGCTGATTACAGGTTTGAGGACTTGTTTTGCCACACACTTCTTGCACGTCTTCATTAGCTCACTTTCTATTTGAGCTCCCCTTTGTGGAGCAATAATACTACTTCTCTTCCTTCAAATATGTGTGAGGTGCTCCAGTATTTTAATATTTTGATTTTAGCAATTTAAGCTCTGTCTTCTCTGTTTTGAGTTTAAACTAGTCACTCTGTAATCCATGCAGGAGGGAATTAAGAGAAACCCTAAGGGGAAAAATGGAATGTTTAGCTCTCTGATGGCTGACCATGGAGAAGCCCTGTATCATTGTTCTTAATGTCTTGTGTAGCACGTGACTTTTCACTTTTAAAGTGTCATAATTTAGTAGGTGTATACATAGTGAATGAGGACATGCTTTTAATATGTTAAGTAGACTCATTCACGAAGAATTCATCTGTTCTTTTTCTCTTAGCCTGACAACACTTACGAAAGTTAATTTTAAGTTAAACCATGGAAAGCCAAGGCAACCAAAAGTCTCCAGTAATCGTATGTTTATATGTGAAAATGCCTACTGGGGGAAAAAAAATGTGGGAGAAGTTAGACACTTAAAAAACCAAAACAAAAAAAAAAGAACATTGTGCCATTGTAGCTAAGTTAGAATATTTGACTTGATTTTTTTTTTAAATTGTGTTACTATTGAATATTCCTAGGCTGTGCAAGTATCGTGGCCCTTTTGTTAAACAGTGCTTTCATTGAAAAATATTTTGTCCAGTCTCTGTTTCTGTATAGAAGACTATATTTGTATATTCTTTCTATTTATCCTGTCTAAAAGAGAAAATGAAAATACTGTAGCAACAGAACTACAGTTACAGGAATACAGTTCCAAAATAGCAAGCTTGTGAAATCCTGTGACTTAGTACCGTTTGGTTCCACACTTTTTTTTAATGCTTTGAGAGATCTTCAAGGAAAGCAGTTTTGAAGTGCGTAGGTGATACGTTAGTGTCATACAACTTGTATGAAAAATACTATCCTACAGTTTTGTTTGTACTTCTCCTTCATATATTTATGTTTTTGTGAGGTGCTACGAAATAATATATACCTTTTTATTCCCCCCCTTCCCTTTTGAAATATATAATCCTATATCATCATAGTCTTACTGTGTTTGAATTACATGGCTAGGAGGCTTATTTGTAGTTACTGTGTAATCACAGATCTGCATTTTGTGAATATGTATTTCAATGCAGTCTTTGTATTTGACAAATCATCGTTTGGGCTGACAAAAAAAATTGCATATGTTCATATGAATTTGGAGGGAAGAAGGTATTATCAGCAACAGATAACTAGTGAATATCATAGAATAGCCTCCTATTAAAAATGCCATTTTAATGCATTTTTAGTTTTGGGAAGAGAACCTGGAAAGGTTTGCTAAGGTATCCTTTCTCCCTTTAATATACTTGCAACGAAAGTAACTAGTTTGGTTAACTAGTTTTAGGTAGATGTGATCATCCATATTTAAGTGGTTTGCTTTGGTTTTAAAAAGGGAAAAATGCTGGGTTTCTTAATAGAGCCACATTATTTTTAAAACTTGTTTAATAAGGTACTTATTGAGCAATCTTCCCCTAGAGAAGTATATTTCTGCGTACCTAGGAAGTTGCATACTTAACTAGGCTGGCATAACTAAGATGGGGTTGATTTCATGTATTTGACATAACTGTGTGAACCTAAGAACTGAAAAGCATGTGTTTTTGTGATAGCCTGATCGAAAAAAAGACCCCTTCTAGCTCCCCAAAACCAAACCCACCACTTCTGCTAGCAGAACTTGGAACAAATGTTATTCGTAAAGTTCATATTGTTATTAAATATTTATATGCAATATTTTTTTTTAGTTGTGATAAAGTAATACACAATTAATTTAAATTACAGATCTTTGGTACTATATTAAATGTTTATATTAAAAGTCCTTTGGATGGTACATGAAGCAATAGCAAAGAAAACTTGAAACCTGATGATTATGTCCCTGAGACACATCTCTGTGTTGTTCTTGTTGAGAGATGATCTTGGACAGACCCTTGTGAAACTTTTCTGTCGTGTTGGGTTTTATACTTCTCTCCTATCGTTTGGAATTTATATTGTTTATTCTGGAGAAAATGAGAAAGGATTTGGTCCCTTTACATGCAGTTTCCTCACCTTCCCCTTGGAATTTGGTTGAAATATGTAGGTGTGTTGTCATCTTTTCTTGTCCATTGCAAACATAATCACCATACTGTTACAAGTGATGGCATGTATGTTTCTGAAATAGTTTTTGGAGATATTCTTCAGTCACATACTGTCTATAGGGATTTTAATTTGAATTGTTTCCAGTGATTGAGGTTCAAAGAGAAGGAGAGCATGAAATTTTAAAAACTGTAACCTACTCTTTTGCCTTGGAATAACATAAATGAGAAGCTACTTTGAGTTATCTAGAAAATAATTACCTAACTAAACTGAATAGGCAGTTATTCCCCCCCCCCC